>CAXITT010001311.1:0-64042 GCA_964033795.1 Lymnaea stagnalis | reverse complement strand
ATATATATATGAAATTACATTCATGCAAGGATTATTTATTAATATTATCAATATAAAGTGTGTTCAATAAAGTACTGTAAGTTTAACCAGGATTCAGTATTCTTATTTGCGTGCCCGGATTATAAGTGGAATAATGAAGAAGCCTTAGTCGGCATCCTGAAATATCAACATAACATAAGTAACCATACTACTGACATAACCCACAGCATAAGAAATAAGCTCCCACGCCATGTCAGAGTAGGTGTGTTACATATAACTATAAGATAGGTAAATATTTGATAAAATATCATTAACCAGTCGCACTATAATACCTAAGTTGTCTATTTGTAAACGGTGATTATTATATCTTTTTGGTTACAAGGATGCTGTTCACCTGAAATCGGTTCCTACATCTTGTGACATCTTTGAAAATATATATTTATTCTTTAATGAATCACATAATAAATTATAAATGGAATCCTTCCAACCTCACCTCACAACAAAGTACCTATCTAAACAGTGGTTTTTTTTTCAGACATCTTCCATGGTTGGTGGCGGGGTAGGCCAGTAACAGTGTCCAGAGTCGTAGCTAACTGGCTGCAGGTGGACATACATCCCGGGGCGCCAGCCTAGCTGGCCCGGGGGGGGGGAAGGAGGAAGTAGCGCGTTGTTTGTATTCAATGTTTGGCTAATGGTTTTATAGATACGCTCTTGCTAATGGTATCAAAATGGGGTACATGTGTTGATCCCTCAAGATGGTACTTTTTCTTTAATATGCAGATGGGGCGTTTTCGGCCCGTGGCCAGAATGTTAGTAGCTAAGCCACAAGGCAGCGTACCGATCTACACCCAAACGATATATACCAAACCGATTATCTTTATTGGAAAGTAGGATGCGAATCGAAGCCGTCGATGAATCAAAATCGGTAGTTTAGTCTGGGGGCCTGCACCCTAGAATATATTTTGATGATTTCAAAATCAAGAGATGTATATTTTATTATAATTGAATTTAATATTTCTATTATACTTCTTGAAAGCAGAAGTAGATTTATAAGCTATTGTATGAGGCCTTGTTGCACCCAGTGCCAAACATTAATTAAATTCACTTCGTTTGTGGTGTACGCCAGAGTAATCATTGGGCTGAAGGTTATAATCAAACCAATAATGTAAGAATCAGGGAAAGGGTGCAGTATTTTAGGGTGTCATATACAGTCGGAAAAACTCAAAATGCAAGGGTGCATGTTCGCGCATGTGTGAAGTTTTTTCTTTATTTTAAGACACATTTGAAGTAGCATTTCAAACTTTCCAGTTGAAAGGGGAAACAATAAGCAAAAATAAAAATCAAAGCAATTTTAAATTCGGAACCGCAGGACGTAAACTGAATTTACTCTAAATGTGCAACACTTGAGAGAACATTTTTTTCTCCACTTTATTCTCGTCCATTAAATCGTGATAGTAGCCAGAAAAACTTTTAAAAATGCTAAACTCTTGTAAGATGCATTTATCGCAAGTGAATTTAGTTTGGAAGCATTCATCACTTAATTCCACACTTAATTGGGGATCAATGGAAAAGATCATAGTTTAAAAAAAAAACAACTTAGGCCTCACTTAACGTTAGAACCATCGATTGAGCCGTATCACCCCTATGACGTCAACGTGCCTTTGATATTTTAGTCGCTTTCTGGGGTGATGGGGATTTTTTTCTTACTTATCATCTTGGTGTTCAGGGTGTTGGGGTGGGGGTGGCCAGACGGAAACGACCTTGGCCTTGGCCTGTTTGTGTTGAGCAAAAATATATTATAAGCCAAAATTTGTAAAGTGGCATTTAATTTTATAGCTACACTATTTTGGGTGTTAGCTACTTAACTAATAAATGAATATTAAAAAAAAAAATAATAATATTTTTAAAAAATGTTTCCATTACCAAAATTGCACTGCATTTATTATTGAAAATGCTGACCGCAAATGAAAAAAACAAACTCTCTTACAATAATTATATATATAAATGTTGCAAAATTGAACAGAGTCAAAGACAAAAAACGCATAAACATCTGCTCCATCAAAAAAACCAAACTCTTCTACAAACGCCACCAATGGACACTATTGAGTCCAAATGGTCACATTTGTGGGACACTATAACTTGGCTATCACGGCATTTGGAAAGAGAGAAGGCAAAAGTGCAGATTCGTTCGAGGCCCATTGGCAGGAAATGAAACATGTCATCGATGCAAAAAGAAAGGCTCTCATAGCTTATAAAGACAAACCTTGCCCAGCAACTCTACAATCGCTTAAAAGCGCCAAGACAAATGCCAAGCAGGCAGCTCGCCACTATGCTAACACATACTGGCTCAATCTAAGCTCCATAATACAATCAGCTGCTGATAGAGGTGATGCAGAGTCAATGTACGAGAATATAAAGCATGCAACAGGCCTTCTGATCTCCAAGACTGCACCCTTAATGTCCAAAGTAGAATAAATTATTACTGATCGAGATAAACAACATAAGCGGTGGATAAAACACTACTTGGAAATATACGCAAAGTCTAAAACGCTGCCCTGGACGATATCCCAGATTTACCGGTCATGGAAGAGCTTGATACCCTACCCGCAATAGAAGAGCTACGTAGATCCATCGATTGTCTTGCCAGTAGGAAGCCCCGGGCAATTATCGTATCCCACCAGAAGCTCTCAAATGTGGAAAAGGAGTACTATTGCGGCGCTTGCACTATCTATTTACTATGTGATGGGAACAGGGACAGCTACCACAAAAGTTTAAAGATGCAAACATCGTTACGTTGTACAAAAATAAAGGAGACAAGACTGACTGCAACAACTATCGTGGAATCACCCTCCTCAGCATAGTTGGAAAGGCTGTTGCCCGAGTTGCTTTAAAACGCCTACAGACCCTAGCATCGCGTGTACTCCTAAAATCGCAATGTGGTTTTCGCGCCAGTAGGTCAACCATAGACATGATCTTCTCTCTGCGCCAGCTGCAGGAGAAGTGCAGGGAGCAACATATGCCTTTATACATTGCGTTTGTCGACCTCACTAAGGCTTTTGATCTTGTCAGCAGAAGCGGCCTGTTTCAGATCATCAAAAAGATAGGCTGACCTAAACGACTGCTAACATAATCAAGCAGTTCCACGAAAATATGCAGGGCAAAGTGTGCTATAACGGTGCTGCCTCAGAAGCTTTTCCAGTGAGTAGTGGAATAAAGCAAGTTTGCGTGCTGGCTCCTACTTTATTTGCAAACTTTTTCTCCATCCTACTCCAGTATGCCTTTCAGAACAACAGCTAGGGGATACACATCCACACTAGAGATGACTGCAAATTATTCAACATTGCCAGACTTAAAGATAATACTAAAACAAGAAAGGTCTTGCTGCGGGAGTTCTTGTTTGCGGGCGATGCCGCTTTGCTATCTCACACAGCTGACGGCCTGCAGAGCCTCGTATCCAGCCTACCGACTTCCTGCAAATAATTTGGCCAGACAATTAGCCTAAGGAAAACTAACATTATGGCACAGGGCGCTGACTCCCTCCCAACTACCGCCATCGACGACTACGACTTGGATACTGTTGACAGATTCACATATCTGGGATCCAAAATATCGAGCATCCACTCAATGGAGGATGTGATAAGTGGGAGGATTGGGAAGGCCGCAACTGTTATGGCCAAACTGAAGTAAATAGTCTGGTCGAACCCCAATCTCACAACAAGAACTAAGCTTCAGGTGTACCAGGCCAGCGTACTGAACACACATCTGTATAGATGCGAGACGTGGACCACATACTCTAAACACGAAAAAAGGCTAAATGGCTTCCACCTCAGATGCCTGCGCCACATCCTTGACATTAAATGACAAGACAAAGTCCCCAACACGAATGTCCTGTCCCAATCAAACATGTGTAGCGTCCCAGCCATGTTAATCCAAAGACGCCTCCGCTGGCTTGGACACGTCAAGCGAATGCAACCTGGTTGCATACCAAAGGACGTGCTATACAGCGAGCTTGCGACAGGGAAAATATCAGTTGCACGGCCTCCACCGCATTCGTGTGTGGGAAATGTAACAGAGACTGTCATTTGAGGATTGGTCTCACCAGCCACACCAAGAGCTGCAAGCAATAAAGATAATATATCGTCTCTCGCAGACGGAAAGGAGCCATACATACAAACTAATATAATGTCCTCGTCAATTTTTTAAACAACTAAAATATCCTCATCCCATCTCTAAAACAGCAGAACATTCTCAACAAATCTTTCAACAACTAACACAACCAAGGCACCATGCAGTCATAGTGGTTGCACGGCTCACACGATGGTTATATTTCTATGTGACGCCTAAACCTATGAACTCTTCCGTTGCTCTCCAATTAAGCTTACAATACTGCATACCTTAATTCACAGATTTTATAAAATATATTCGTGTTCTTTGAATCTTTGAATTTATCAAAACTGTTCTGGAAGCAGTAAAGATAAAAGGAATGGTCTAGTTCATAAGCATACACTAAACGGTTACAGAACTAGAGGAAATTTAGTTTACTCCAAGCTGGTCCTGAATTTAAGATGTCGTTGTTCATTACTGTGGATAATTTAGCCATTTCCCTCGTGGAGTTTGAAAATGTCTCCTCAAAATTGTCTAAACGAAACAATAAATTCAAGTATACGCCAAATTGCCCCCTCCATTTTGGGTTTGCACGACTGTCTTTAGCTCCCCAATTTTCTGCATTAATTCTTTTCTGCTGATCTGTGTTACACAATGGGGTTAATTATAAGGTTATTCCAATTTATTAACATGATCACGCCAAAAACGATGTTAATTCACTTTATTCATTCCACTGGGCGCCCACAAAACCTTAAAACGTTATTCCCCGTTCAAATATTTACAATCTTACAATTGAAATTTCAAATCATGCGTAAACAAAAATATATCTCCTGATTTTGAAATTATCAATTTTCTAAGGTTGCAGGCTCCCCAAACCCCTCTACCGATCAAGAGATATCGGTGTCCCCGATTTCCACCCTAGTTTCTTAAAAATACAATCACACATCTTGAAAATGATAGATACACTACTTAGTGGCTCAAATACCAATAGTATCGCCATGTTTAGCGTCAGGGGACAGAACACATTTGACGCCAATCTCTCAACCCGGAAGCACAATGTCATTATTGTCAATCCTTAAATACTATGAAACCCCATCTTGCCCCGCCAAATGTAGGTCGGGAATGAAACACATTATTTTCAATCCTTAAATACTATGAAACCCCATCAATCATTAAATTCATTAAAAACCTTGTTTGTTTTTTTTAATATTTTTTATTCTCAAATTTAAAATTTAAAGTGATCACACACATTGTACAAGTGTCATAAATTATTATTAAGTCAAATGTGTTTGTATTTTATTTCAATAATAAAATGTGCTTAATTTTAAACATATTTTCTTTAATAATTGTGTTTTTCGTTTGTTTAAATAATTAGCCATTTGATTAAACTTCTGTTTTTCTCTCATTGATATTAGAATAAACAAAATATTCCCCCCTTTGTGTTAAGTTACAATTTGATTTTATTGTAATTTTCATTAGTTGTGTTAGTTTTAGAATACCTGCTCTTGGATTTGGTTTTAAAAAAAGTGTTATAGTTTAACCAAGAGGCAATTTATAGTATGTTTGAACAAAGTTACAGCAGTTTAAAATTTGACAATAAAATATCATCATCTGGACCTTGAGAAAAATTCATTTTATTTTTAAACGATTTGCCTGATGTGTTTTTATTAATAAATCTGATGTCTTCTTTTTTAAATTATGACATTAATATTCGATTTATCAAAATGATCAATTTTTAAAACCCATAAAACTGGACATAACTCTCTACAATAATTTTTTTTTTTTTTTAAATCTCTAAATATGAAAATGAATATGTGTCTGTATGTATTTATGTCTGTATTTATGTCTCGTATGCGCTACTACACCAGTCATGTGATGCTACAAAAAGTTGGTGAGTTTTTGTTAACAAGCCGTTGTTGTTTTTTTTCCTTATATGGGCTTTGAACAAAAAAAATCCGTATGTGCTCCTGTACCAAGTTTCAGAATGTTATAAAACTTTGGCGAGATGTTGCGAGCACGCCCACAAAGGTTATTGAATTTTTCTTTTTTTTTTTTAAATTTTCCATTTCGAGCCAGTGGCTTTATGTTCGCATTTTTCTAATATAAACTATAAAAATATAATTGTAAAACGTATGCGCTCCTATACCATTCATCCAATGGCAATACAAGTTTAGAGAGTTGTTGTCTACAAGTATGAGCATTTTTCTGAGTCATTGCATACATTTAAAAATATTTTGTTGTGGGCCATTGCCCCTAGATTCATTTTTTTTTTCTAAAATGAGTGTTGTAAAATATATTTTCCGTATCCGCTCCTATTATATTTATCCGAATGTGGCAACACTTTGGGGAGATGTTGTGTGCACTCCGCAAAGGTTTCCGAATGTCTAATGCTCGTTTGTTGTCGAGCTATATAAATACAATTTCATACTGAACTAATGTATGGGTGGATATAATTTTAATCAAATACAAATGGGGACATTACATTTTGTTGGTGACATTATAAGTAGGTTTCTGAAGTCATACAACTATTCTACAATATTCTGTTAACTATTAACTATTTTTTTTAAAAAGTCCATATGCTTTCCTATACCATTTATACGATTGCGATAAAACTTGGTGAATTGATATGTGCCCTCCCGCTAATGTTTCTAAATGAGTACAGTGGTACCTCGAAATACGAGAGCTGTGAAATACGAGTTCCTTGACTTACGAGTGCCTTGACATACGAGATTTATGAGATACGAACCGTCCAGCTAGCGATGTTTTTTTTTTGAGATATGAGAAATATTTGAGTTACGAGGAACGGAATCAGCGGGTCGGCTGTCTGATGTGACGAAAATTTAGCGAAAGTGACACAAAAGTGTACAGTGACATTTAAGTTCAATTAAGTTTATGTATCAAGTATTGCATTAAGAGTATAACGAGTAAGCAAATTAAAGTGACCGAAATCGTTTAGCATTAAGAGTGTAGCCAAAAGTGGAATAATCGAAGCTCTTTTTTCTATCTCCTCCACCCTACAACTCTGCCAGCATCTTCGGTCAGCTCAAGTCGGTTGATTTCCAATATAAATACACTTTATAAAACAAGTTTATGTATTTATATTCTCTTAGATTATGTTTTATACAATATTTGTCACTGTCACATCTACAATCACTCACGATCACAATCTGGTTTTGATCTATAATAACAGAGGCGTTGTGGATCCAAGTGAATAGAGACTATACTTTATTAAAGATTGTTATATGCTAACAAACACGATCAAATAATAATAAAAGTTAATACTTGAACTGATCCCACCGCACTTAGAATATAGTTTCTCGATAACTTCTCTTCTTGATAAAGATATCACTATACTAAGACTAGATCGTATAACATAATATGGACTTATAATCGCCATCATTTCGTCTCCATCTTTATTCTTCTATGATTGGTTAGTTTTTATCAAGTGCCCATACTCTTTATATGACAAGTGATAATTCTCAGATTACTTAACTCCCTTGTAAATCATTATCTTGTATCTGCAAACGTTATCCTTTGTTTAACAGGATTAGCTTTAAAAATATGGATAATCTTATATATTTTAAAACAATTGTTGATACTGGTTTATTTACTGATAAACTAATCGTTATTTTTATAAAAATGATTTTAATTTTATTGAACTCTTTCTCCTTGGAGCGCTTTACTTATCCTAGGGGCAGTCCCCCCCCCCTCTCTTGGCGTGATGCTTCAAAAAATATTAGTAGAGAGTTTGTTTTCTTGTTTTAACGAAGGTTTATTGCTAAAATGTTTTTCAGGGGAAATAATTACATTTTCTTTCAAAATTGTTTTTGTTTAATTCTTTGAGGATTTTTTTGAGAAATTTTAACTTTGTTTTTTGAATGTAAATGTATAAATTGCATGTTTTAATTAAACATCTGTGAAATAAATTCTTAAATGATAAATAATTTATTTTTGATTGTGTTTTATCATTAAAATGAAAACTTTAAATTACTTTTTGCTAAAGAAGTTTATGTACCAATAAATGTGCTTATCCAACGTTATTTAAATATAAAGCACATGTTTTCAAATTGATTACTATGTCTTAATATAAGATTTAGTCATCTTGCATTCGATCCCTACCTAACGCTCGGGATAAAATACAAATTTCATTGAGAGTTGTTTAGTTTTATTTGGTTGAAAATAGTGAGTTTGAAAAGTGGGGTGGGTCGTAAACAATAAATTTCTTCACCTGACTTTAACACTATAGAACATTTGTGGCCGCAATAAAAGTAGTTGTAACACACACATTTGTAACTCACGTTTATTTTATTGTCACACCGATCATTTTCATAACTGTCACGAAATTATTTGAGGACTCATTAGATTAACATCACGACTTTCATTGAATCACAATGAACTCACAATAAAATAGTATCTCTGTCAATCGGAGTAAAAATGTAATTTTTTATGTATTTCCTCTTCTCCATGCACAAAATTAAGACAGTGTAAAAATAACTTTGTCTAGTAGATTATCGTTGCGAGAGCTCTACTGAAGCTGCTGTCATCTTGAAAAAACCGTTAATCCGCTCTGTGTATATGTATATCCCGTCATTCACTCACTTTCTGTTTTTTTCTAATTTTACAAAAACAAAACAATAAACAAAATTAATATCTGATTATTAGACATGTGACAGTAGTTAATCCACTTGTTAATGTATCTATCAATACCAATGTTGGCGATCATCTTCATCGGAAAGTAGGGCGGACATTGTGGGTGAGGATCAATCTTAATCGGTGGAGTGGTCTGGACGATAGAAAGAATTTGATGAAGAGGGGTTTCTTTAAAATTATACTTGAATTCAAAGTTCTATTATACTTTCTTTAAAATTATACTTGAATTCAAAGTTCTATTATACTTTCTTTAAAATTATACTTGAATTCAAAGTTCTATTATACTTTCTTTAAAATTATACTTGAATTCAAAGTTCTATTATACTTTCTTTAAAATTATACTTGAATTCAAAGTTCTATTATACTTTCTTTAAAATTATACTTGAATTCAAAGTTCTATTATACTTTCTTTAAAATTATACTTGAATTCAAAGTTCTATTATACTTTCTTTAAAATTATACTTGAATTCAAAGTTCTATTATACTTTCTTTAAAATTATACTTGAATTCAAAGTTCTATTATACTTTCTTTAAAATTATACTTGAATTCAAAGTTCTATTATACTTTCTTTAAAATTATACTCGAATTCAAAGTTCTATTATACTTTCTTTAAAATTATACTTGAACTCAAAGTTCTATTATACTTTTCAAACAGGGAAGGACCTTTTTTGAAGTTTTATGAGCGGCATTTTTGCGCCCAGTGCTATACATAACTGATCTTAGTCCGTTTGTAGCGTGTCCCAGGGTAATCATTTGGCTGAAACTTATAATCAACCTCAAGCTGTTACATTGATAAGTGTGTTGGATGGAATGCAGAAATTTAGAATGTTAATGACAGCAAGGCAAGGGGTGCGTTTTCATGCAAAGTTGAATGTGTTGTTTCTTTTAGAAAATTTATGGCAGCATTTCAATCCTTTGGGTGGGAAGTGACAAAATTAGCTATAATAATGATCAAAGATTTCTTAAATTCAGGACCAGTGGGACGTAAACTAAAGCCACTCTAGCTGTTTAACCACTGAGGGCACGCTATTGTCTTAGATCAGTGGTTCTTAACCATCCTAATGAATCGACCCTTTGATAAAGTTCCTCATGTCGTGGTGACCATCAACCACAAATATGTTTTTAGTTGCCACATTATAACTGTAGAGTATATGCGTTTTCCGCTGGTCTTAGGCGACCCCTGGGAGAGAGTCATTCAACCCCCAAAGGGGTCGCGGCCCACAGCTTGGAAACCGCTGTCTTAGATTAATCTTGTCACATAAGTATGTATAGTCTCCACAAAATATATATATATATCTAAAAATGTATGTCTGTCTGTATCTATGTATGTATGCATGTGAAGTATGCGCTCCTACATGATTAATGTGATTGCGATACAATTTTGATGAGTTTTCGTTCACTTGCCCCCCCCCCTCCCCGCGTTTTTCAGGATCATTACAACCCTTTCAATGCATTGCATTTTGGTCAATTGGCTAAAAGGTGGTTTTGTTTTTCTTTCATAAGATTTGTAAAAAAAAAATATTCCCACTAATACCATCTTCCCGAATGTAATGAAACGTGTGAAAATGTTGCGCGCATGCCTGCATAAGTTTTTGAATTATTACAACACCTTAAAAATAATCCGTTTTGAGCCAGTGGCCCTATGTTAATTTTTGTTTCCTTCTATGTGGTGTGTCAATATTATTTCATAACATTTGAGCTCCAATACCATTCATGCCATTGCCTTAAAACTTCGGTGAGTTTTGTCCATAAGCCGGCGCATTTTCTAAATCATAGCAACCATTTTAAAGTATTCCGTTTTGGGTCATTTGACATAAAATCGTTTTTTTTTCTCATTTGAGCTTGTAAATACAGATTTCCGTAAGCGCTCCTACACCATTCATCCGATTGCATAGAAACTGGTGAGTTGTTGTTATCACGCTCGCAAAGGTTTTGCAATTCTTACAACCCTTTTAAAATAGTCCGTTTTGAGCCATGGCACTAAATTCGTTATTTTCTAATATAAGGTTTACAAAGCTTATTACAAACAGAGCTTATTCATTGTTAGGTATAAGTGGAATCAAATACAAAAAACGATATCAAATTGTGTGGGTGACATAATAAGTAGGTTTCTGAAATAATAAAACCTTTCTACAATATTCCGTGTATGGCCTGGGGCCATAAACTTGTTTTTTCCCCTTATATCATTTATATAAATAAAACTTTAGTATTTGTTTCCATACCATTCATCCGAATATGATAAAACTTTGTCTCGCCCGCAAAAGTTGTCTAACTTAGTACAAATATTTGAAAACATTGTGTTCACGGTCGTGGCTTTTACTTCTTTTTGTTTTCTAATATGAGCTCTGTAAAATAATATAAAGAATAACTAATGTATTGGTGGATGGAATTTTATGAAATACATTAGCAGCATTTCAATTTATAATTATATATAGATATATATGTATAATTTCAATCAAAGCTATTCCATGGGTGGAGCAATCGATGCAAGTATTAGGACTCAATTTTGAAAGTCCATTTTTGTCCCGTGCTCAGCTGTGTGTGGCCTGCTTACGTTTTAATAAACCTTCTAATTTAGCCAAAAAACGCAAAATACGGCAAAAAAAAATGTGTATGTAAAAAGTACTTCAGAGACATAATAAAAACAAAAGCATTTTATTTTTTTGAGTGGCATTGCAACGACTACCGGGTACTCGATATTTATTAATTAAGACTGGGTAGCACATAACACTTATTGTTTTATCACATACTAGCAAAACACCAACACTTCGCAGTGGAGAGGCATTTTTTAAAGAAAGAAATGTAAGAAAGTATCAAGTATCCGCATGTTCTGGAGTCAATACGATGCATTCCTCACTGCCACAACCTTTTCACTGAATGAGACTAGTCGTCCTACTGCGTTACGTCGACAGGCAATTTTTAAAACACATTTACACTGACGTCATTGGCGAACAGTTAACAATGCTCGGTTGTTTTTATATTTTTTTATTCTTTTTTTTGCAAGGATAGTCCTAAAAAAGAAATAATGCAACATGTTCTTGTTTACCGTATCACCACCAACCTTCTTATATGGTCCAGACTTATTGCAACGTGTACTCTGTTAATTTGTTTTTGTATCGATGAAAAATAGAAACACCATTAAAATTGGCAAAACATTACCAACTGTTATATCTTAAGGATCTCTTTGTACAGGATAGCATTAGGTCCCCGATCCTTGTAAGACTCCAATTCTAATGAGTCCCAATCCCATCTGAGCCCGATTCCGGAACAATACCTTTTCCCGGTGTGATCCAGTTCCCGATTGATTCCCATTTTCTTGTGGCTCCGGATCCAGACTTCGTTAGGATCCAGACTCCATCGATGTCTTGATCCGAGTGGGATCCTGATGTCAGTGGATACTGATGGGCTACTGAACCCGTTAGGATACCGCTTTCTGTGGGATCCCGTTCCATGTAGGGATTCTCTTTTCCGAAGCTATCCCTCTTCCTGATAGAATTCTGATCTCGGTTTGATCCCGTTACCCCATGGGATCTCAATGATGTTTTATTCCCCGACGGGATCACGTCACCAATTGGTCCCAATATGATCATATTTTTCTATGGGATCAGGCTCAGTGCGATTTTTTCAAATAAGCTTTTAGATCTAACTATATATCCTCGTAGAACAATATAGAACATACTAGGAATATTTTCCATGAAACGTGTAAAAAAATAAATTTTATACGTATTTATTTCTCGAATGCGAAATATTATACAACTAAATTGTATAACTACAACTTTAGTCTATTTAATTTGAAATATGGGACCCGGTTGGCACTTTTAGTCTATTTAATTTGAAATATTGGCCCGGAAAGATGGATGCTACGTGTTCAATACCCTTCGTTATTTGAATATCGATAATCAAGTGTATGTGCACTAATTTTTGTCAAGATCCATCTTTTGATGTAAGAGTATTAAGCCAATTAATTTTTAAAAAGCTTATATAAGGAAAAATGAAATGGGGCCCCCGGCCCCAGAGTTAAGGATATTATAAGTTTAGAACCCTTTGGTATTTGAGTATGAATACTCAAGTGTGTGTGTGCTAAGCTTGGTCAATACCCATCTATCCATGTAGGAGTATTTGTTGTTGAATTTATAGAGGTGCTCATATTAGGAAAAAACGAATTCGGGGCCCCAGGTTGTGACCGTTACGGGTAGAGTTTTGAAATGATACCTGCATAACTTTTGTAAGTAAGCTGTAAAGGAATAACCTGCAAAGTTTTAGGCTTCTATCTACAGGCAAATTTGGAGAATTGGCCATCAGTTAGTCAGTGAGTGAGTCATTGAGTGAGTGAATGAGTCAGTGAGTGAGTGAGTCAGTCAGTGAGTGAGTGAGTCAGTGAGTGAGTGAGTGAGTCATTGAGTGAGTGAGGGCTTTGCCTTTTATTAATATAGATTTCAAATAATGGCGTCATCAGTTCGTGAAAAGTTTAAAATATGGAGATAGTTTCATGACCTTTATCTTTGGTCTACTTTTTTGTCTTAGATTAGACACCCTTCCCCCCAAATTTAAACCGAACAAAATATAAACAAATAATATATATTAATATAACATACGTTGATCAATAGTGTATTGAAATATTTTAAAGTCAATTTGAAAACTAAATTGTAATTGCAGACATAGTAAATAATCTGGTTGAAGTGTCTCACAAAAGCTTTGTCAGGGTTCATCATTGATTCACATCGTTGCTGTTTAATTAGAATCTGCTGACCATGAAACCAAACAACACATACAGATATCAGCTGATGCAGCAACGCTGTTTAAAACAAATACACAAAAAAATGGTAAATGCATTTAGAAAAATGAAGTAATAAGATGGGTATGTTAGGCAGTAATAAGATGGGTAAGTTAGGCAGTAATAAGATGGGTATGATAGGCAGTAATAAGATGGGTATTTTAGGCAGTAATAAGATGGATATGTTAAGCAGTAATAAGATGTGTATGTTAGGCAGTAATAAGATGGGTCTGTTAGGCAGTAATAAGATGGGTATGTTAGGCAGTAAAAAATGGGTATGTTAGGCAGTAAAAAGATGGGTCTGTTAGGCAGTAATAAGATGGGTATGTTAGACAGTTAAAAAGATAGGTATGTTAGGCAGTAATAAGATAGGTATGTTAGGCAGTAATAAGATGGGTATGTTAGGCAGTAATATGATGGGTTGTTAGGCAGTAATAAGATGGTTATGTTAGGTAGTAATAATATGTGTATGTTAGGTAGTAATAAGATGGGTATGTTAGGCAGTAATAAGATAGGTATGTTAGAAACAAATAATATGGTTATGTTAGGCAGTAATAAGATGGAATGTTAGGCAGTAATATGTTGGGTATGTTAGGCAGTAATAAGATAGGTATATTCGAAAGAAATAATATGGTTATGTTAGGCAGTATTAAGATGGAATGTTAGGCAGTAATAAGATGGGTATGTTGAGAAGTAATAAGATAGGTATGTTAGGCAGTAATAAGATGGGTATGTTAGGCAGTAATACGATGGGTTGTTAGGAAGTAATAAGATTGTTTGTTAGGCAGTCATAAGATGGGTATGTTAGGCACTAATAAGATAGGTATGTTAGGCAGTAATAAGATAGGTATGTTAGGCAGTAATAAGATAGGTATGTTAGGCAGTAATAAGATGGTTATGTTAGGTAGTAATAATATGGGTATGTTAGGTAGTAATAAGATGGGTATGTTAGGCAGTAATAAGATGGGTATATTAGATAGAAATAAGATGGGTAAATTAGGCAGTAATACGATTGGTATGTTAGGCAGTAATAAGATGGGTATGTTAGGCAGTAATAAGATGGGTATGTTAGGCAGTAATAAGATGGATATGTTAAGCAGTAATAAGATGGGTTTGTTAGGTAGTAATAAGATGGGTATGGTAGGCAGTAATACGATGGGTTTGTTAGGCAGTAATAAGATGGGTATGTTAGGCAGTAATAAGATGGGTATGTTAGGCAGTAATAAGATGGGTATGTTAGGCAGTAATAAGATGGGTATGTTAGGCAGTAATAAGATGGGTATGTTAGGCAGTAATAAGATGGGTATGTTAGGCAGTAATAAGATGGGTATGTTAGGCAGTAATAAGATGGGTATGTTAGGCAGTAATAAGATGGGTATGTTAGGCAGTAATAAGATGTGTTTGTTAGGCAGTAATAAAATGGGTATGTTAGGCAGTAATAAGATGGGTATGTTAGGCAGTAATAAGATGGGTATGTTAGGCAGTAATAAGATGGGTATGTTAGGCAGTAATAAGATGGGTATGTTAGGCGCTAATAAGATGGGTATGTTAGGGAGTAATAAGATGGGTATGTTAGGCTGTAAAAAGATGGGTCTGTTAGGCAGTACTAAGATGGGTATGTTAGGCAGTACCATCGGTAATAGGCTTAGCAGGAGATCCAATTAAAGCAGTAATATCTAACCTTTCACTTTGAATGCTGGTGCACACACACACAGTGAGAGCAGTTCCACACAAGTCTCACCATATCTTCTATTAGATGTTAAAAATACCATTACCGACTAGGAGATGATACATAACACAATTATTGACCAGAACGTATTACTGAAAAAAAAAACATTAACGTGACAATGATGTGTTGTCAAGTTCAGTATTTAAACACTAGCTTTCATAACTTGATAGACAATGGGGGCCTCAAAATGAAACTTTCCATCTGCTAAGTGCACCTGGCAAAATATGCATTCAAGTTACACTTTTAATGATATTGTGAAAGATCTTTCAACAAATGATGGGATTCTTTCCATCTACTTGCACGAGAAGGACTCAGTTTGTAACTTGTCCCTTGTGGTTTCAGTTGCCCGTGAATGTTAGTAGGATTAAGCTGATAGAAGCTAAGTCAAAGGAAAAATATACAGTCTGATGGACAAAAAACATAGCCCTGTAAAAAGCTGATGGTAAGGAAGACTAAGAAATAATAAACAACTTTATGGACACAAAAAAACATATAATCTTGTACTAATTAGATGCCAAGACAATAGGATAATACAAGAATGTATTTTATCACATATTTGATTATACACTTTCTCAGCAGACATGACATATGAAAATAGGACAAAATATAAAGACCAAGTAAACACTTAGCAATCTCCATTGCAAATTACAGATGATGGGAGGTAAGACTAAGAAATAAGGAAAAGTTTAATGGACAAATAACTTAGTCTGGTACAAAGCTCGTGGTACAGAAGTCTAAGAAATAATGAACAGTTTAATGGACAAATAAATTAATCTCGTTCAAAGCTCGTGAAAAAGAAGTCTAAGAAATAAGGCAGAGTGTGAATGACACATAACAGAGCCTTCGAAATTATTTTTTTGAAATTTCCGCACAGACTTTAAAAACAAAAAAAACATAAATATTTATATGTCTTGTGTTGACAATTAAAATATTTGAAAAAACTGTTATATTAGAATTTGTTGGTCAATTATGTATAATTTCAAAATCGTGGTCATATTCCACAAAAGCATTAAATATTTTGATTATAGGATTAAGCTGTTCCTCAACATCTCAAGTTAATGTTTGATCTCGATTGTTTCCTTCTACGCCATTTGTTGGTACTAAAACGTATCCTTTAATTTGTTTTCCCATAGAAGCCCCCCCCTCCCCCCCCTTTATTTTGCCTAATACGATTGTTTGTTTCTTCCTCTTCGTCATGATGTACAATTTCCATTTCATTGAAATTTCAAACGTGTTACAGATGGTAGAAATCGCCAACAATTCAATAACTACTGTAGGCACTACATATCAGGTATGTTTCTTTAAGTGTTATTAGCGTAGGAAGGAAAGTTTTACACTAAGTTAACTTTACGAATACTACACTCCTTGCAGTGACAATTGCTACTAGTATTACTGCAAAGCTTTCTGTTTGTCTTTTACACATTTACTTCATTTATTATCTAGCTAAAATAAAGTGTGTCAAATATTTTCAAATATCAAATCACTGCCTATAATGATTCGGGACACATTAAATTTTAATTTTATCAGAGAAATTTTAATATATTTTTTTTTAAAAAACACTCATTTCCAAAAATGTAGTAAAAAGCATACATAAATATTACCCCAAACTTAAGAGCTGTTACAGTGTTATGCCTAAAAAAAATATTTCTATCTATGCTACCATGTTATAGAAATACATATTGTTTAATGTATTTATTTTTTTTTTTAAAAGAACATGTTTTAATATATCGTATAATTATTTCATAAATTTGTTTTCAAGGGATATAATTGCTTCGTAAGTAAAAAAAGGCATCTTCATATAAAATATAAAAAAAAATATTATGTTTCATATAATCCTTCAATCTAACCATATTAAACATATATAATATAGCATTTATTTACATTCAAAAACATATTTATTACATAATTATTATATTTAAACATTTTAAAAAATAATAAAATAATTTAAATAATAAGTTTTTCTATAAAATAGACAGTTCCGTCTTAAGGGGCAGCACTTTTCTTGGAGCCTCACTCTTATAGAGGTGTCATGCTTTCAATATGTTTAATGAAATTTGAAAGATTTTGACAATGTAATAGGATTTAAATATTCAAATGTCACTATTTTAACCCATGATATATATCAGCACATTCCAAAACAATTATTATAAACGCGAATCAAAGTTGGAAAAATCTTAAAACGTTTAAGGGGAATAACTCTCATTAACAATTTTACCCTTGCCGAGGCTAACACTTCACTATAGCAGACTAATGGAAATTAAATATGAATTGGGCACCCCAGGTGCCCCAATGCCACAGTGCCCTTTGCGAGGACACTGGTCACTCACCCTACATTTTAGCAAATTTTCGGAATATAAAAAGCAATCATTTGTATTGATTAATTGTTCATTTAAGAAGTGGAAAAGACATTATCAGTTTTGTGGTGCGCGGTTATTATATCAAAGATACTTAGGAGTTTTTGCTTCAATGAGTGATTCGCACTATGACGTCATGTGCGTGTTTATTTAGAACGAAATGTCAATCAAATGGAAATTGAACATCATGATGAAGAAGGGGTAAAAATCGTATTTAACTAAATAAAATGGACTTCTATTACTGTAGTTTATTGTATTAGTATTGTCGTAGTGATATTACTACACTGTATTGCATTAGTATAGTTGTATTATTTTACTACAGTTCATTGTATTAGTATCGTCTTATTAATATTAAAACAGATGATTGTATTAGTGTGGTCATTATGATATTACTACACTGAATGTTATTATTAGGGTTGTATTGATATTGATAGAGTTCATTGTATTAGAATGGTCTTATTATATTACTACAGTTTTTTTCATTAGTACGGTGGTATTGATTTTACTACAGATCATTGTATTAGTATGATAGTATTTTTATTACTACAAATCCGTGTATGAGTGTGGTCAGATTAATATTTCTACAGTTGATTGTATTTCTACTTTTGGGCTTTTAACAATAAGGTGGCTAATCATAACCAAGGGATGGCAGAGACAATAATGTCCAACACAGCTATGTGTAGAAGTGCATGGATTAAAGTATATTAAATATCAGTGATACAACATTTAGTTTGTCTGGAAATTATATTAACTATTTATGTAATAATACATTTAATAAGCATATATATTAAACTTAATGTGCAAAAAAATAATACACTTATCTTGTATGGTATAATACATTCAATAAGTATGAAACCATGCAAGTAATATGTATGAAATCATACATAATGCATTTAAAAAATAATACGCTCAATATTTTATTAGTCAAAATTTTAATCAAAAGTGTGTTTTTCCCATGCGAAAATTGCATAGATACAAGCGCTATAACGTGTCTCAGTCATCATTATCATCATGACAACTTAAAATAAGTCGAAGATGTTGGTGCTAAAACGACTTAAGTCACCAATTACATATTTTGAGATAATCAAGTTGAAATATTATGTTCGACAATAAAATGGGAATTTTTTTTTTTTTTATTATTTTGTCTTGTTTAATTAAAAGACTTATGTACAAGTTATTGTGTTCAAAATTCTGCATTATACTTGCAAAGCCGGATAAGCGAAGATCACTTTTAAATACATTTTGATAAAATGTATCTGAAGTATATTTAGCACAAGGGTCTAATAATAGAGTCATTTAACGAAAAAATATAAAATGCAGTAACCTTAAATGACGCGGTCTCTAATACATTACCAGTCCGCAGCAGAGTAAAATAAAGGTCAATTTATTTTTAATTTAGCGGTCCTCTACATTTTCTTCTTTATTCTTCTTTAATTTTCCTTCAGTGACGTTGTAGAAGGAGTGTACATCCTTACAATTTCTGATGGTAGAATGTTCAATATCGCACACACCTTCACGCAAAGACTAGAGTAAATAGAAGTACTACTAATTCGAGAACTACACTTCACTGGCAAAAGGGTCTTCACACAACTGATTGAAGAAGGACATTGCAAACAAAATATATCCAAATACAGAAAAAACTCAAAAATTAAAATTTGTGCCCATTTTTCACTAGCACTGCTTCTAGTTATTTGAACAGATTGTCATACAGCACGGGGACGTTTATAGGATGTGTGTGCTTACATAGTAATCTAATTTAGGTAGTTAATCTTACTTGGCAGTATCAGAGTCACTTGGTCAGTATCAGAGTCACTTGGTCCGTATTTGATTTTTTGAAATTCATAGTTAAATGAGACTTTTTAAAATCTATTTTAAGACTCTCGCTAAGCCTTCAGATGTGTCTTACTATATGTTTAACTGTGAGGAAAGTTTTTCAAAACGAAGACTTAACAAGAAATATTTACAAAACACCATGAGGAAGTCAAGGCTTTCTGGTCTGGCTTTGATATCAATTGAAAGTGATTCAGTCAAGGATTCCGATTTTGATAAAATCATTGACTAATTCGCAGATTTGAATAACTATTAATTGAACATTAAAACAAAGTAAATGCAATATTAATATGACAATCACTTAACGATTCAGTTCTTAAACATCTATATCTCGACCTTTAATTACTTTGATTTATTCCTATCATTGTTATACTATGTACTTATTTTAACCAACAAAAAAAACCCATCATAGAAGTTTGAGAAACCATATTTTTTCCGCGTCGTGTGACATCAACACTAGCAACGCCACTGCCATTGAGTTATATATGAAAGGGAGAGGGGACATGAGGTATTGTACCTTTTGGTAAATGACTGAAGAGATGGGACCTGATGGGTGGAGATATAGATGGGAGAACAGAAATGAGATGTGCAGGGCATATTATTTTACTGTTTCCTCCATTCAAGTATGGTGTATATAGTTGAAATGACAGTTTCGTTATTAATTAGCGAAAGCATAACTTAAAATACAATATTCCTGTGTATCCCTAGATCCAGGGAACGAGGTCAAGTGGACTTAATAATTGTCATAAAGGTCCACTTGTAAACTTGCCAATGAATCTAAAGGACGTTGGATAAGCATATTTTATCTTATATCTACTACTTTTGAAGTTGTAAAACGAACGTTTTCATTTTAAAAAAAGAGGTCAAAATTAACGTTAAAATCAATGAAATAGTTCATATTCTTAAGAGATCTTTATTAACTTGAAAAACATATTTGTCTTGTACACAAAAGAAATATGTCTTTTTTTTTTTTTAAATCCCTACTGATATCAAATTAATCATGTAAAGAAATAAAGCGATTGTTTCCCTTGCAACAAAAATATCAGATTTAAAATCTTTAAAACATGAAAAAAAATTGAGGAAAAAAAAAACAACAACAAGGTAATTGAAAGCTTTAATTAAGAACCAGGAAAATAAGACAAGTTCATTTGGGTTAAGAGCCTTCCTAAGCAGACAGGACAGATGAAAATAGGACCAAATAAAGGAGACGACTTAACACTTAAATAATCTCCCTAGCTAATGCCGGAAGTTAGATTTTCAAAAATCAAGATTACAAACAAACAAAATTTAAAAAAAAAAAAATGATATATAACTCTTCAAAATAATATTATTTATAATTATCATGTGCTTTTTTCGCCATCTACCTCAATAACAATAAACTAAGTGATTTTTTACATGAAGAAACGCAGTGCATGACTAGGGGCTCCCCTTATATATTATTTAACAAGCAAAGCTCAATGACTCAAATGGTTAGGAAGCCTATAGGGTAACGAGCTCCCTTATGTTCAGTGAGACTTTCTCAAATCTCTAAACCACCTCTGACACATCTTGTTTTAATGTGCCGAAGGAAACACAACAACAATACAATGATCGAAATAATTCCTCAATTTAGATTAAAGTAATGACACTTAATTAATTATTTTAATATACTATTTAATATGCTATTAAATATCGAACATATGCTCTAAGAATTACTTATGAAACATGATGTGAAACACTCGAAATGGTGTGTTATGAAATATTGATGGCTGTCCCATAAATATAACTATATGCAAAACACAAGAATGACAAAATACACAAATATCTAACGTAAGCTTCAAAAAAGACCTTACACCTCTTTATAGTTCCCTCAGTGTGACAACAGCTGCAGTTAATCGACATTCATGGTCTTTCCACCCTACCACAACGGTCAGATCTGTTGACAGTACTTTGGACATGACATCACGGTCACGGTGGCACCCAGCACATAGATGATAAAAACTTAATCTTATTACAATGTGTCTTTTTTTACATCTCCCAAAGCTCATAGATAATAAAAAACATAATCTTATTAAAATGTGTCACTTATTCACATCTCCCGAAGCAGATGGAGGTAAAAACATAATCTTAAAACAATGTGTCACTTTTTGACATCTCCCGAGGCACATCGAGATTAAAAGACTTGTTATAAAATAGTAAGTACGATGAGAGTAGTTCAAACATAAATATATTAAGAGACGTTAGTTGCTAGTATGTATAGAACATCACAATTAACTGCTGTTCTTACACAGTGAAGAGTTTAGATCTCAGATAATATTAATATACAGAAGTCTTACCAAGTAAATAGTTTAGATTTCAGATAATATAAATATATTGAAGTCTTACTAAGTGAAGAGTTTAGTTTTCAAATCATATAACTATTCGTAGGTCTGCAAGAACTAAACAAAACACCTTCCTAAAATCAGAAACAAAATATGTTCAGAAATTTAATTTGATGCAACTGCATATTCTAAAAATAACTATTTTCTAAAGGTGTATCCCTCTTTTTCTCTTTCTTACTTTCTCCATCTCTTTCTCCATCTTGATATTTTCCTCTCTTTCTTTCTCCCTCACTCTCTCTTTTGCTTTCTATTCCTATATCTCTCTCTTTCCATGTTCCCCTCTCTATCTCTCTGTCTCATTTTCATTTTCTTTTTTCATATCAATCATATATCTCTAAACATCATTCTAATGCGCAGTATCTTTTGTTTTTTACTTTTCTATTCTCTATATCACCCTTTCTATGTCTCTCTGTCTGTCACGTTATCCGTCTCTAAAGTTATATCAATATCTCTATTTCTTTTCACTTTCAAGCTCTCTCATTACCGATAAATCTTTCATTTTCTCAATTTCTCCAAGCTCTCTCTCCCTCACTTTCCCTCTCTCTCCCCCTCTCTCTGTCTCTGTCACTCTCTTTCACTCTCTCTCCCTTTCTCTCTCTCACCCTGCCTCTGATCAATAATTCCATACATAATACATATATGATATAAGAGAATCGTGTGCCTTCTATATATATAATTTGCCAAAAGAGGTCAAACAAGAAGAAGGGTTGAACACCACCACCAGGTAGGCTATATATAGATACGCCAGAGCAAGCAAGACGACGGGAAACCCTCCCCTCGCTTGCCAGCCATGCGCACAACGCAACAAGCTTGCTGCGACTGCTAAGCCAGGGGTCGCTTATCATGAAAAGTTATGTGGGGGGCATTCTTAAATGTGCGTAACCTGAGTTCACGTTTTTGTCAAGTAACTTTTGGCAAGTTCAAGCATTGCTGTCTCCATTTTGTCAAGTAACTTTAGTAGATGACAAGTTCACGCATTCCTGTCGCCAATGTTTGGTGGGCTATATCTAGTTTCCTATAATAAGCAACATATTTATAAACAAATGAGCTTCGTCTATTCAAGAGTAATTTCAAACAGGTAACTTGGAGACAAGAAATCAGCTTGCCTACAAGTCAAATATCGACATGGTCATGTTTACGTAAATGTTACATAGGTACATACAAATGTTGACGTAACTGTCCCATATATTAGCCACTAGCTGCCATGTTGGTATTAATGTTTTGTTTAGTTAGACACTTGCTCTTGTTGAAATACAAATTCTGAATACTTTTACTTTTTAAATTATTTTTCAAATATATATCTTTTTACATTCCTTATTTAAGTGTTGTGTCTGTTTAATTATTTTAAAACTGTTTTCTTCATTATTTTTAATACTTTTTTTCTCTTCAATTTCACTTGTGATTAGTTATTTTTTTGTTGTTATCGTTTTTTTTATTTGTTTTATTATTTTTTTTTTTAATTTCTGTAATTTTTTTCTTTCTAAAAAAAAATAAATTAGAGAGCAAAAAACCATTTTGAGAATGAGTTGATTGTTTTGGTCCTGAAGAGAGCCGTTTGACGAGTCACCCTTGTCACTTAAAAAGGGTAGTTCCTTAAGCTCAGCGCTTTTTATTGATTTCTTTAGGCATTTTTTTATAGCGCTTACCTTACAGCTCTAAGCCCTTTACAATTATCAAAAAATATGTCAACTATTTAAACTGCTAAAGCTTTTCCCTACCTAGCCTTAAAGTGGACGTCCAAGAGGGAATCATTTTTGTAACAGGCGTCGCCAGTAGACTAATGATGACATACAGACATATATTCGGATGTTTTCGAGTGTTTCCGACTTCACTCGCTAACTGGACCCGTTTAATCCCCAGCTTTCTAAAACAATTTCACAACTACACAAATATTTTTAGTAACAGGACACATTGAGTGACGAGTGAATTATACTATTTTCTATTCAACTTCTGTTAAGTAATGCTAAGATGGCTATAGGAAATAGTAATAATAATTATGAACTTTTGCAATACTTCCTTTATTTTTTTTATATTTTACAAAAACAGTAATATTACAACCAAACAAATTTTAAGCCACTGATTGTTTCATAATTAGAATTCAATCAGTATATGTTTTTTTTTTGTTTACTATTAATGACTTAATTTATATCCAGAATAATAGGCTACAAATTTAAATTGTTTCCTGTTAGTAAAAAGGGAGTTCCATAAGAAAATTAAATGTTTCTCTGTTTCTAATTTAAACGTAATGACGTCAAGCAGACACTTTCTTATTGAATGCATCTATGAGTAGTTTATGAATGTCGTTCTCTCTTTCAATAAACGGAAGCTGTTTCAATTAATTAAATTATAATTTAATCACAGACAACAAAATATTGTTTTGATTTTCAAGCAGTTTATTCCTACTAAAATGTCAAGGTAACAAAAGGCGCACATTAATTTGTGCGCAAATTTCCTCCACATTTTTATCCTACTATCAACGTACCCACAAAAACAATAGCAAGCTAAGTAAAAATCAAAAAATCAAAAAAATCAATTTGCAATCAAATTCTGATAAATGTCTCAAAGCGAGATGATGAATAAGAAAAAAAAGTTTTAAAAAAAATGCTTGTTTGAAAAAGATTGGCAGAGTGCTAAAAGATGGGCAGAGTGCTAAAAGATTGGCAGATTGCTAAAAGATTGGCAGAGTGCTAAAAGATTTTCAGATTGCTAAAAGATTGGCAGAGTGCTAAAAGATTGGCAGAGTTCTAAAAGATGGGCAGAGTGCTAAAAGATGGGCAGAGTGCTAAAAGATGGGCAGAGTGCTAAAAGATTGGCAGGGTGGTAAAAGATTGGCAGAGTGCTGAAAAATTGGCAGAGTGCTAAAAGATTGGCAGAGTGCTAAAAGATTGGCAGAGTGCTAAAAGATTGGCAGAGTGCTAAAAGATTGGCAGAGTGCTAAAAGATTGGCAGAGTGCTAAAAGAATGAACTCTACAATACAGACCTAACGCATTTTACACAGAGGTCTATTTTAAATTTAAAAAAAAACAACAGATATAAATATTAAGGTTTAGATAATTAGGATTTGTAACTATCATAGTACGTACATTGGATATAAACCATTGATAGGAAGTACATAGAAAATGGAACTATTGTAGTACGTACATGGGATATTACATATTAAAGTATGTTGATAGGATACGTACCTTTTTAAAAACATACATAGGATATGAACATTGCATAATTTAAGTCTATATCTGGCTTTTAATAAATTTTTTCCTGATCAACTCACCTTCCCAGTCGTTTCAACCAGTTGGATGAACGTCCCTTATTATGGGCAAAGAAACGTTTTTTAACACCAAATGATTTACCAGCCTACAAATAGTTTGACTGTCTATTACAAAAATTCACCAATCTATATTTAAAATGATCAGGGCGTTTTTAACGGACATAAAATAGATTTAAATCAGAAAATCACATTTTAGTTGGAGATGATTTATTTCGTTGATCGAACTCAATATACTATACAATTGTCATGCCGTTTGGAAATAGCAGTAATGATAGTAATTTTACAAACGTATGTCAGTTATTGCATTAAATCGCCCTAGTTCTAATAATTTCAAAATCATATGATAGATTTTGTCTCATGAATTTAAGCTTGAATCATTTCTTAACATCATATTTATATGAAATCAGATCATTCATTTATACATGAGAGAGAAAGAGCGAGAGACATAAAGATACAGAAAGAAAGAGCATTAAAAAGACAGATAGATAGAGAGAGATAGTGAGAAATATAGAGACAATAATAGTGATCGATAGACACACATTGGATAGAATGCAAATGAGAGAGAGAGAGAGAGAGATTGATAGATACGTAAGAGATAGAGGGATGTAGTGAAACATATAGATACAATCAGAGCTAGAGATAGAGACAGAGATGGATAGAGATAGAGAGACAGAGAGATATAGAGAACGCTTGATAGAGAGATAGATAGATAAGGAGCAAGGCTGACTGAGAAAGATATAAGATAAGAAAAGATACGATTCTTTTATTGATCCAAATAAATGGAAATGTTTTTTGATTGCATTATACATTGCCAGCTAAAAAATAAAACAATTTGAACACACGATATTTATAATAAATTATTTCAAACTGTCATTCGGTGAGTTCTCTTAGCAAAATCGGGGACTTATTCGATCTCATTCAGATGTGTGACTTCAGAGGAAGCATGCCGGTAAATTCGTACAGATTTGGGAACAAAAGTTATTGTATTTCTGTCAGTCCTCGCCCTGATGGAAAGAATTCGTTCCGAACGGCCCGATTCTAAGTATCTGTGATGAAGAGGGTGGGATGTCTCATCCAAAATGTGTTTAGTTTTGCAAAAAATCTTTCTTCAAATAGTTCTTGAAGTAAAGGATGTTTATTTTGTGTTATGTTCCTAGCTTTCTTGATTAGACGGTTTATGCGGTGTTTAATATCAGACGTTGAATTCCCACACCAGCAGGTAATACTGAAATGAAGCAGGCTTCCAATAGTTGCACTGTAGAATAAGTTAACGACATGCTTGTTGACGCCAAAAGTGTACAGTTTTTTGAGGTAGAACAGTCTTTGGTTGAATTTCTTATACAGCATTTGGCCGTGCTCATGCCATGTTAGCTTATTATCTATGGTGACACCTAAGTACTTGTATGCCTTCATTTCTACATATTTTTGAGATACTTGGTTATTTACTTGGACATATTGTGGTCGATTTGTTAAAAAGTTCAGTATCCAAGGCTGAATATTTAAATTGACACCTAACGAGGAAAGTTTCTTTATCATAAGGTGTGGTTGGATGGTAATAAATGCTAATGAGAAGTCTAAGAAAAGCACTCTGGCGTATGTTTTAGGACTGTCTAGGTGATGGTAAAGTCTCTCCAACAATAGTAAGATTGCGTCCTCCGTACTTCTTGCAGGTTTGTAAGCAAATTGGTGGTGGTCAAGTTTTTGCTGTACTTCATTCAAAATTTCTTTCAGAATTATTTTCTCAAAACATTTCATGACATAGAGGTAAGTGCAACAGGTCGTAAGTCGTTGTTGCACGTTACCTTAATTTTCTTTGGAATGGGTATGATTTCTGAAGTTTTCCATATTGCTGGTATTGTGTGAGTTACATAAGATTTATTAAATATGTAACACAAAATGTAGGAGAGCTGCTCTGATCATAGTTTAATGAGCCGACCACCTAATTTGTCTGGTCCCGAGGCCTTGGCTGCATCCACTTGTTTAAGTAATGACATCACTCTCTTTTGTTAGTAGTGAATAATTTTTCGATATTTTTGCTTGTATTGTTTTTTACCCTGATATATTTTTTTCTTTCAATACTTTTTTAGATTTAATAAATTCCTGATCATTATTCTTAAACATGTTCTTCTTGTGGTGGATGGCCTCTTTTATTTCTCTGCTCATCCAGGGTTTGTTGTTGTTGAATACGCGGATTGCTTTTTGGGAATAATTTCGTCTACACAGAACTTAATGTAGGAATTGACGGTGTTCTTCAGCTCGTCAATGTCTGGGCAAGTGTTAATAAACGTGTCCCATTCAGTACATTCGAAGCAGGCCTGAAGTTTTTATGTCGCCTCATCTGACCAAAGTTCAATAGTTTTTGATTGATTTTTTGTTGTGGTCGGATTCTCCTAGAGGAAATAAAGCTCGACATGTGTAGGCCTTTTTTATATTACTATAACTTACATCCTGAGTTCGGTCTTGTCGTGTGGGGCAAGTAACATATTGGATGTAAGTTGGCATGAATTCATTCATTGATAGTTGATTAAAGTCCCCCATAACAAGACGAACGGAGTCTGGGGTTTCAAAATCTTTGATTACATCCAAAAGTCTCTCCGCACCCTGCTCCTTGTTAGCATTAGGTGAATGCAAATAAGGATGATACACATTTGGGTGAAAACACTAGGTAGGTTAAATGGCCTTAAAGTAATGCAGAGTAGTTCTATGTCGGGTGTACACACTACATGTTTCACTGTACTGTTGTTGATGCTACAGTAATTTTTGTTAATATATATCAACGTCTAAAAAAAATAAAACAAACATGTAACGAAACGCTGCTATAAATCTCATGGTGAGATGAATAGTAACACGTTTAGTAACATAAAAAACTTGTCTAAAAAAGACTGGCACTATGCTAAAGAGCTGTACTCTACAACACAGACTCATGAAGTTATAAAATCAACAAAACAATTAAATATTCGCACATCTTTCCTCAAACTTCACTCACACATTTGCTGGAACTATTTGTTTACTTAAAAATTGATAGTTTGGGCTTTTTTATGCGTTAACAATTATCTTTTACAGTAAGCCATGAGGTCAAATTGAAACAATGAAGAAAATAGAACTGTATGGACCATTGAGTTTCTATGCATGCTATTTAAGCTAAAAATTATAACAGCTATAAATACATATTCATCTTTAAAATCATGATAATGTTCATGGAAATAAACTCATT
Source organism: Lymnaea stagnalis (assembly GCA_964033795.1). NCBI lineage: Eukaryota > Metazoa > Mollusca > Gastropoda > Lymnaeidae > Lymnaea > Lymnaea stagnalis. The sequence continues at coordinate 35,781 of CAXITT010001311.1, read as the reverse complement.
TAAAATGTCACAATAAAGTTGTGTCACTTTTATGTCACTTTGCCTTGCTTTCGAATAGAATTTAGAACATAATTAATGTAATTATGTATATTTAGTCTCACCTGCATAATATTATTTCATAAATATACATATGTATTTATACATATTATATATAAGCAAGACGCGATTTGGAAAAACGAGTTTTGATGATGGTGTGTTCCTTAATTTCAAGGTAGTTGCTCTGTTTGGCTATGGGCATCCATGGTCAGTGTCTAAATAATTATATCCGCCAATTAGGCATTGTCTAGACAGACATCCGAAGGTGGCATGAACAGTTTCAACAAGTCAAATTTATTAAGTACCGTATATCGAATGTGGCGTAATTAGTTAACAACAAGTCAAATTTATTAAGTATAATGAACGAGGCGTGACCGATTTCAACTAGTAGCATTTATACTGGATCAAGTTTATGACTAAATTTTAATGACCTAATTTTTTTAGATGTTGATTCTGATGATTCCTGTCAACAACTGAAGTAAGGGGTTGTTTATAGTGGATGTAGACGGGCTGTCATTGGTCGATAGATGGGGTTGTTATAGTGGATGTAGGTTGGATGTCATTGGTGGATGGATGGGGTTGTTATAGTGGATGTAGGTGGGATTCATTGATGGATGGATGGGGTTGTTATAGTGGATGTAGGTGGGCTGTCATTTGTTGATGGATTGGGTTTACATAACGGATGTATGTTGTTGTCAATAATGGATGTATGAGAGGTAGGATTGTTAGTAATGGATTAACTGTGCAATTAATAATAGATACATTGTCTGTTATAATGTATGCAATGAGCTCTCAATAATAGATCTATTGACATTACATAACAGATGTAGGGATCAGCCAATAATGAATCAAGTGCGCTGTTAAGAACATATTTAGTTGCTGTCAATAATGGATGAAATGACCTGTCAATAAGTCAATGATGATGAAATGACCTGTCAATAAGTCAATAATGGATGAAATAACATGTGAATAATGGATGAAATGATCTGTCAATAAGTCAATAATGTATTTAGCAAGATGTAAATTATATAAGTAGAGGTTGCAAATATTGAAATGTTTGATAAAATGTGAGAATCAGTGATTAATAAATTAAATAAGTGGACCTATTTAAATATTTGTTTTTTTGATTAAAAATTTTGAATTGTGCTGTTCTTATTTGATATGTTTATAGACCACCGATGTGTCAATTTTGAATGAAAAAAAAGAAGAAGATGTCTAATCAATGCATTCATGTGAATGACGTCATTAAGTATGTTAATAAGAATTTAATTCAAGAAAAGCCGTCACCCTTGTGTCATAGAAATGGCAGCAAGTCATATTTCTCTCATCAACAATATAAAACTCAATGTGACTAATGTTTGTTTGGTTTGTTGTTGGAAAATATGCTTATGCTAATCAATCACAAGAGCAACAAACAATGGATCACAACCAAATTTAAAATAATCATTCCTCCTAACCTATAGATTATTTCGAGACCTGTAGATTCTTCCTGCATAGTTTAAAAATGATCAAATTATCACTAAAACTGGCTTTGAACCATCTTTAGGTAAAATAACAAGATTGGATAATTTTAAGTGACGTCGAGGAACGGTCAAGTAAAGTTAATTTGAAGTGATCTCAAGGAACGGTTAAGTAAAGTTTTTTTGAAGTGATCTCAAGGAACGGTCAAGTAAAGTAAATTTAAAATGAACTCAAGAAACGTTAAGTAAAGTTAATTTGAAGTGATCTCAAGGAACGGTTAAGTAAAGTTAATTTGAAGTGATCTCAAGGAACGGTGAAGTAAAGTTAATTTGAAGTGATCTCAAAGAACGGTTAAGTAAAGTTAATTTGAAGTGATCTCAAGGAACGGTCAAGTAAAGTTAATTTGTATTGACCTCGACGAACGGTTAAGTAAAGTTAGTATGAAGTGACCTCCAAGAAAGGTCGATTAAAGTTAATTTTTGAGTACGCATTTTTTAGTTAGCCTATATCATAAGGGTGCACTTTTAAACAACTTTGAAGCAAGGTGCATTATGTTCAGTTGTATGTATGTCACTTCATTATTCACAAGAACATGCTCGAAGGGGCTTTGAATTTCAGTTTTAAAGTTAACTTCAAGTGATGTGAGTCTGTATTGTATTTGTTTTTTGAATGTCAATTTTTTGTAATAAATATACAAATAATGGAAATATCAAGACCTTATTTTGTTGAAAATACACAGGATATTATATATTTATAAACTAGAGGGCTTCTCAAATAAGCTATCTATTACATTTTCAACCCATTTTAATTTAAAACTTTTAATTTTTTTTTAAAACTTTACTATTCACCTAAATAATTATTTGGCTCCATATATTGTGACACTTAAATAAAACTTTTCATAAAAATCCCTACCTGGGACCACCCTTAAATGGGCCCAGCCCTAACTGGGCCCACCCCTAACTGGGCCCACCCCTAACTGGGCCCACCCCTAACTGGGCCCACCCCTAACTGGGCCTATTAAACATATAAACATGTAATATTTCTAAACAAATTATGTTCAAAAACAAACATCTAATAGCTTCATGATTGTTAAAAATAGGATGCATTGTTTAGATACATTAATCTTAAATCGGGCAACAAGTGTCACAATTAAGTGGGTCCTTAAAATATCAGAGAAGAGAAAGAAGAACAGTTTTGTTTAAATAGTAAATCGTAGATGTAAAGAAAAAAGAGGGGGTTGGGGGGGGGGGCATTATTGGCTTGAAATAAAAGCAACCGCTTTATACTCATAAGAAAAATAGTTATTGCAAATAAAATTGATCACGAACAATTAATATAAGGCTTAGTTTTTCTTACGCCGGTGAAAGAAATAATGTATGTATCATCGACAACATTTTGAATGTTTGCTTGGCATTGGTAAACTTATCATTCATTTTATATATTGCATCCCTATTGGAAGGGATCGAATGTGAAAGAAAACTCGTGTTTGTTTCACATCATGATTTTGAACCATTAGGTCATGCTTTTGAATTAAATTTAAATTTATTTGATAAACGTTATCTTATTGTTTCCTTAAAACTACAAAAGAAAGTGGAAAAAGAATACAAGTCTGTTTGAAAACAGTTTTAAAATTTTTGTTTGTTGTAATCAGTTTATTTTAAAGATCATTTAGCAAATAAAAAAAAGGTACCACAAAATCTAAGATATATCTTACTCTATTTATAAATAGATTAAAAAATATATAATAATCTCCCTTAAAAAAAAAAAAAAAGAAATATTCTTTTTTTTTTTTTTTTTTAATTAAAAAAAAAAAAAAAAAAAACTATAAAAAAAAAAAAAAAAAGGAATATTTTTTTTTTTTTTTTTTTATATGTAAGAAAAAAAAAGAATATTTAAATAAAATTGAATTATGCAACAGTAATGCACTGCAGTTGTTAGAACTCTGATTTATTCTATATAGTACATTTTATTGGAAAAGCATGTTTAAAAAAAATATATTGTTATTCAATATTTATATGGACTAGTTCAAATAGGACTGTAAACTTACATAGTGAGTTTGGAGACATGGACTTCAATTGCTTTACTTTGGATTAGTTCAAATAGTGCTGTCAACTTATATTAATGCTGTAAACTTACACAGCAAGTTTTGAGTTATTGAAATTGATAGTTTCAGTTTAATACATGTTAATACTTAACATTAAATTGAAATGAACCTTTAAATTATATTGTTTAAATTTTGTCGGTCAGGTATTTTAAATATTGTTAAGTATGTAGATTGTGTATTTCATTAAACCCATGATTTTTGCTTGAGACTTCAAGACTGACAAGTTGTGATTAATATCAGGTTATTTCTATTTGTTGCATTAGTTTTAGGAAACATTTTCCTGGATTGGCTTAAAACTTGTGTCACAGTTTATGTGTAATTTATTGGAAGAACGTTATAGCAGTTTGACATTTCAAATAAATTTCTTTCTTTAAATTATGATTATTATTATTTACCCGATTTTAAGGAATTTTTTGTAAAAATGTGATGTTTTCTTTACCAATTTATGCCATTAATATTCGATTGATGAAAATGATCAGTTTTTAAAACCAATTAAACTGCTCAAAACTATCTACAAACGTTGTTTTTTTGTGTTTTTTTTTATATTTCAATACATTTCTTTTTACAAGTAAAATGCTAGTTAAATATTTTGTGTGTTTGTTTTCAGCGTGTAAAATGTTGTCATGCCTTTGTAATGGAATCATTTGTAAACGGAAATGAGTATTCTCAAGGACGCCAAAAATTGAAATAGATTTAGTTCATGTTTGGCTTGAGCAAGTAAATGATGTTCTTAAATATGTCTAATTTTAGCTCATTGCACTGGAAATTCTGAAAGTTTCTCTCATAAATGTCTGAAAGAAACACCAAATTCAACAAGCGTCAAATTGCATCACTGCATTTTGAATTTACCCGACAGTCTTAGGTCCCCTCAATTTCTACTCATCGCTCCCTATAAATGATTCATGTGAACAAATGCACTGGAATAAATGCTTGGTGGTGCATTTTTAAGTATACCTGACTTCACCATTTCTATTTGATATCGGAAATTTATTTTTATTTTTTTTAATCATCAGAAGGAGGCATTCTTAGGGATCTCAATCCACAAAATATAAAATAAATTAATTCATAAAATTGTTCTTGTTTGTTTTCAGTAATATTCCAGGGAATAGGTGTGTATTTGTAACATCTCCTACCATTACTTGTTTTTTGTCAAATCAGAGTCAATAATTGCTTTTTATAGCATCTCTTAGTAAACCATTGTTTTTTTGTAACACTTTATTGTAAAAGTTGTGAGACCACTGGGGACCCCCTGCCACTTCTCGTTTGTTCACCAGCATAAGTTATAAGTTATATTTTATCGTGTTCCTTGTCTCCCCTGACCACCTCAGGGCCGATGCTAGGAGGATGTGGGGCATTGGGCGAATTGAATCAAGAAATCCGACCATGTCACCCAGTTCTGCGAGATCTCATCAGCTGCATAGAATGATTAGATGTAAGAACACCAGACCGCAGTGAACGATAGCGGTATCTCTGACATCCTGCAGGAACGTTAATTGCTACCACATTCGTAGGAACAGATGGTGGGGCCTTGCAGAATGGGAGCCCCTTCTTTGTAGAGTAGAATTCAGCTGGGATGAAGTCTACACTTGGAGCATTGCCATGGTTTGAGATAATGCGTATTTCTTCTAGTGTCTTGAACGAGGAAAGTGTACCTGTCTCACTGAGTGTATTCTCTTTCAAAGTTCACTGACAAAGGCGTTGTTTCAATCTCAAAGTCTCTAAGTCCATCGATATGATCAAATCAACTTGATTATACATATATATGTGTGTGTGTGCATCATTTGCATATATGTATATAAATAAAACACATTTAATTAATTATATTTTATGTATTTATTTATATATGAAGAAGGGTGTTTGTGAAAGTACTTTAAAAAATGATTACATTATTGAAGCATACACTACAAAACATTACTGGCGTCATTTAGTAAATCAATATGATCATGCATAAGCGATTCTTACTTAATGAAATAAAGTTAAAAAAAGTGTTCAAAAAAAAATAAAATAAATATCATTTAAAAAAAAAAAAAATGTTCTATGATTGATCAGATGAAAAGGGACACCATTTATTGTCTGACTGTCATTTTAATACAATATCATGTGAGAGATATCTAAATTTAATCACTAAAACACTCTTTTCATCAATTTATTTTCTCTCCTAATGGTCTGACAGTGGTTCTTCTTATAGATAAGTCAATGGGTGTACATAGGGTTAATACAATAGGTGTTGGTATAGATTAGACAATAAATGTTGTAATAGATCTGAAAGTAAGTATAAAGATAAATTAAAATTTTCGTAATAAAAAAACTTAACGAGGGTTATTCAGGAAGGAAGTGTCTTAAACATGAAGGAAAAGTCCCTTCTCAAAAGTCACTTACATGTTATTTGAAACATCAGTAATGCTTGGGAAAAAAAGCTGCATTCATATAACAATACACTGGAACAATACAATATATTAATGTAACGTGACACTTGAGTAATATACTGTTTAAATATAACGTGACTCTGTAACAAAACAGTGTATTAAATTAACGTGGTACTTGAGCAATCCACAACATATATATAACGTGATATTTAAAAACACTATGAATTAATAAAACATGACTCTTGGACATCACACTGTATTGATGTAACGTGACCATTGAGTGACACAGTGTATTAATGTTTCGTGACACTTTTATCAACGCACTGTACTAATATAACGTTTTACTTGAGCAATACACCATATTTATAAAATGTGGAATTTAAAAACACATTGAAATCATATAACATGACACTTGAACATCACACTGTAGTAATGTAGCTATACAAATATAATTTCCGTTTGCGCTCCAATATCATTCCTCCGATTGCGATATGACGTTGGCAATTTTGTTTGTTACGCCAGCAAATGTTTCTATTTTAGTATACACATATTTTACAATATTCTTTTTGAAGGCGGGGGCCCTATATTCTATTTTTTTCTAATTTGAACGCATAAAGTATATTTTCAAGCAGGTTATTGCATAGGTCGATGGAATTGAATCAAATATGCAAAACGATATTTCAATTGATTTGTACATTAATAAGTACGTTTCTGACTTAGTACAACTATTTTACAATATTCCGTTTATTGCCGGGGGCCCTAAATTCGTATTTTGTAATATTTGTGTTTATGAGCTAAACTATAGTAATATAATTTGTGTATGTGTTCACATACGATTCTTCCGATCGCCTAAAAAAAAGTACTTGTGCGCATGTCTCTAAACGTTTCTAAATAAATACAATCATTTTAGAATATTCCTTGTGGGGCCTGGTCCTACATATTTTTTTCGTATATATGTTATATAAATATAATTTGAAACAGATCTCATGCATGTGTGTATCAATCACCAGATGTGCTTGGGCTATGTTTAAACAATTCATATGTTCTCTGCATCCTGCCTCCTTAAAGATAAAAAAAACCAAAAAAACATTCTATTTTTTGTGTCTGCACCAGATCAAAACTATTGTGTTTATAAAAATGATTTCAAAAACGTAATTGAAACTTTAACACACTTTCTGAGTGGCAATGCAACGAATGTCGGGTTCTCGCTCCTTAAAAAGTGACTAATGGGACATACAGTTGATAAGGATTGGTGTAGGGGACTTTGACTGCTTTAGTTGAGCATTTTGGGCTTCATGCATTTGCATTGCAATCTCTAATGGTAGATATCAAATTAAAGTGCAATGTCACTTGTAAATTAGATCAGCAGCGGCAGAGTACAAAGCAGAGAGAAAGCAACGGTTAAAGCATATTTTGCATTATTTAAATTTGCCTTTCTTTTAAAACTTTGAAGTTTTGTCAAAATTGCCTATCTTATGCAAGTACAAATGAAATATTTGTTTTTAGGATCTAATTATCTTATTGTTCCTTAAAACGTTTTAACAATTGACATATTTATGACGAAAATTAAATTAACACCTCTAGCGTTCTACTCAAGTTTAAGTAATAAACATTTAAAAAACGAGAGCAATAGTTTCCCTTGATAAAGAAAATGTCTTTCATGCATTAAAAAACAACTCATAAATACTGAACGATGATATGGTATAACAGACACGTTAATAATATTTTAATTACAATTTTGCATTTGTAGTAAGGCAGCTCCAGCTGTCATTGTCATTTAATTATTTCTCTTTTTAAAATATTTTTTAAATAATGATTTAACAAACACTATTTTAATTATGTACCAAGAAAAGAAAAATAATACATTGAAAAATACATGAGTTTATTTTTTTTTTTTAAATACGTGAAATACTGAAATAATTTATTTACTTAATAATTATTGTAAATAATAGCTAATTAGTGTATTCTATATTAAGATATGAAGAGTTGATTTTCAAAATACGGTATTCGCCATACGCAAAAAATGAGATAACTGTAAATTCTTGTAGAGCAAACAAGGTTTCTTTAGGACATGTTAAAGTGTATCTCCAAAACACATTTTAAAATTATATTATTCTATGTCTAAAACTGATTTTGTTTTCAAAACGTGGTGTGAATTTTTTTTTTTTTTTTTTTTTTTTTTTTATTAATAAAATGTTTAAAATTTTTTTTTTTTTTTTTTTTTTTTTTTGTTTATTATCAAAATGCTGTAAATATTTTCGGCTCATTGCTTGTGATTGGCAAGTTATTCTGCGGCATTCTGCGCATGCGTACTAAACATCACGACGTGAAACAACAACAAACATTGGTTCATAACGACGGCCTGGATGAAAGACTTGTTTGTACTAGAAGATCCCAAAAAAGGAAAGATAAAACTCAACACCAGAAAAAGAGAAATCATTTCGTCATGCCAACAAAGGAAAGATCCCCTCGGTAACGTGTAATCATGATAGATGGTTCAGAAGTGTTTAGGAAATGAAAATTAAAAGTTGCTTTACAGAGTTAGCTATGTTATTTTTTATTCAATCTTTTACATGCAGATCCAGACCTCTGATTTGAATGTAAATAAGAAGCATCAATTTTTCCTGGAACAAAACCAAATTGCTATTGAAGATGATGCACAGTCTGAATCAGACATTTAATTTTTATTATTGTGTCGTTGGTCTAAATTCCAATAAAATTATTTGTGAATTGAAAATTATCTTGTTTACTTTTGGTTAGAATTCAGATTTAGTGTATCGCCATATTGTTGTAGTCGAAAGTTGTATTTGTAAACCACATTTAAATACTTTAATACATAAAAACCAACAATGCAGTATCAAAGGGAGGGACATCCAGAACCACAATCATTTCATTAGAGACCTTATTCAATATTCAAATGACAAAAACATCCAAACTTGCATATTATTTCTAGACCAAGAAAAAGCCTTTGATTGGGTAGACCATAAATACCTACATAAAATATTACAACACAACAAACTAGGAGATTTTTTTGTAATTGGGTAAAAATGTATGTCCCCCATTAGTAATCTTATAATTAACAGCACACTTTCTAAAGACATTAAAATTGACAGATCAGTTAGACAAGGGTGTCCCCTTTCCCCTTACCTTTATATCCTATCCTTTGAACCTTTGTAAGACATTATTAGGATGGAGGAGAGTTTTAAAGGAGTAAGGATCCCTGGAGGTAATGAAACAAAAGTCATTGCATATGAGATGACACAATTTGTTTTCCTTTAAATGATAAGTCTATTTCAAAAAATAATATCAATATTTCAAGAATTTGGAAGAGGTAGTGTGTCTAAAATAAACGTAACTAAATCTGAAATTATGGGGATAGGTAAGTGGAAAGATAGACTAGATTTCCTTTAGAATTGTAAGGAAAGATAGAAAGGATATATGGCATTTATTTTTCAAACAAACAGACTCAAACTAACACAGAAATATTGCAAAACATTGAACAATCAATACAAAAAATTAACTGACAGACATACATACATAGCACACACAATTTTTGGCAAGAGCGCAATCATAAACACATATGTAATTCCTAAAACAATATACACAGGTAACATATTGGGACCTCCACCAACCATTTTAAGACAAATCAACTTACACATAAGGAATTACATATTTCAAGGAACAATACAAAACATTAAAAATACAACTTTAATCCAATCTAAACTAGAAGGGGGATTAATTTACAAGACATACAAACAAAACTAGAAGCACTTAGAATCAAATGTATAGGACAAGCCATTAGAAAGAAGGAGGAACATTTATTTATACATTATTACATTGGGATACGGCTCGGACAGTTAATAAAAATTGATAACAGCACACCCCATTACATGGGAAGAAAACAATCGGATTTTCATATGGCATGCATTCAAGCATTAAAAGGCAACGAAACACTTATACACAAGACAACTAAAGAAATTTACACACATTTAATAAAGGAACAAGCAACACCACTCTACAATAGGATAAAATGGACACATGTTTATGGAACAATAAACAATAAGAATACATTTAAAAATACACTCATTAAAAAAAATCGAAAATAAAGACAAAGAAATAACATATATACTCATATACAACATGACACCAGTATCATCAAGACCCTATAAGGACAGGGTTAGGCACATGGAATGTCCACTCTGCGGGACAGGGGCTGATGAGACAGAACAACGTTTATATCTGACATGCAACACAATATTAGAGACTAAATCTACACTTAAACAAATCATACAAGCAGGTACAGTTCACCCAGTAGATATAGACATAGCTATAACACTAAACACAATACAAGCATCCATTAACAAGAAACTACAATAAGTCTATTACTTTCACAATACAGAAAACATGTATGGCACCACAGCCTTAAAGCTTTTTTCCACAAACATAATTACACAAACATTACATTAGAAACCCCTTTTAGATTTAAAATACAAAACATAATTCAAAACATAAGTTTAAAAAAATATAATGACAAAATAATAACTTCATCGCTTATCATTCCAATTCATTTATCATCATGTTAAAAAGTTAGTAATAGACACAAATGTACAATTCGGTATCGGTACACACTTTTATAATGTTAACATTTTGTTCAGTTCAAACTTCAGAAAATGTGTCTGTAATTAATTTAGTTTTACTCTGTATATGTATTGAATGATTTTGTTTAAAAAAAAAAAAAAAAAAAAAAAAAAAAAAAAAAAAAAAAAAAAAAAAAAAAAAAAAAAAAAAAAACAAAAATCTTTTAAAATGTTAACATTTTGTTCAGTTCAAACTTTAGAAAATGTGTTTGTAATTAATTTAGTTTTACTCTGTATATGTATTGAATGATTTTGTTTAAAAAAAAAAAAAAAAAAAAACTAAAAAAAAAAAAAGAAAAAAAAATCGCACTTGAATTCGATCCCCAACATTAGGGAACACCACATAATGTAATAACAATTTTAATGTCGATAGCGAAAATGGGAACATTTTGTCAAGTTTTATGAATAATCTATAAATGTATTTTAAAATTCAAAGTTTCTGCAAGGCAGTAAAAGATAAATAGAAAAGTATAAGTGAGTCACATAAATTTTTTTTTTTTTTATTTCTTTTAGCAATTCTTCTAAATTTCAATGCCACAACAACTATAAAAAATAGTTACATGCTATAAAATACTTTGCTATGTATATATAAAAGTTATACATTGTAGCATTTATTTCCCTTTAAAACATATTTATGCCAAAATTATTCTTTATACTTAAAAATATGTTTTTATTAATAAACAATATAATGAAACAATAATTATTTCTATAATATCAAAACATACATTGCAAATGTGTTGTTTTTTTAGTTATATTACTGTAAAAACTCTGAATTTTTGGACAACTATTATTTTATACTTTTTAGTACTTTTATGGACATGGGTGATACAAAAAATAATACTAATATTTCGATCATCAATTTAAAAGAAATGTTGTGTCATGAATCATTACAGGCAGTGATTTGATATTAGAAAATATTGGACATACTATCTGCTAGTTAGATAATAAATAAAGTAAATGTGCAATAGTTAAACTGAAAGCTAAACAGTAATGATAAAACAAAAAAAAATGTGTAACTGCAAGGAGTGAAGTATAGTAGCAGTTGTCTCAACTTAGTGTTAAAACATCGGTACGCTACTAAAACTGAAAAAAAAAACAACATACCTGACATTTTGTTCCAATAGTCTTTATTGAAATCTTGGGGATTCCTGCCACCTGTAACAAGTCTAAAATTTCAATCAAATGGAAATGCTGCATCCTGAAATGAAAGCAAAAACAAAAAAATAAAATAACTAAAATAAACTACCACAAATGACATCCGAATAGCTTGAGTCTAATGGTACCCGGGTGCTAATGGCGGCGCTGCGCGCCTGGGTCCATTTTGACTCAGGGAAGTATTAAGCGTATTATTTTTAAACTATATTATGTGTTATTTCATGCATATTAATTGCATTACTGCATAATTATAAATGTATTACTGCATGCATAATAACTATTATCTCATAAACCTTAAATGTGTGGTTTTGTAAGCATATTAAATGTATTATTTATAATTTTTATGTTCTTTAATTTATGTGCTTTTAGACATTGCTGTGCTGGACTTTATTTTGTCTGACATTCCTGGGTTTTGATAGATTCCTGAAAGAAACGCTGACAGAGGGTAGAAAAAGTGAAATGCTATTATAAATTATTTCATTTTAACACTAACATTTTATAAATTCATTCATTTCCTTTAATTGTATTTACGGGAAATCCAACTTCCGCAAATAACTATAGCGAGCACTTAATTTATTAAATTTTCTCTATTTCTTCCCATATTTTCATCTCCCCTGGCTGCTAAGACAGGCTCTTAGGTTAAAAGTTCTATGTTTTTTTCGCCTGGTTCTTCATTTCAGCTTACACTTTCCTTTTCCCACTAATTTCCATTTTTTTAAAGAAGGTTTATTACAAATATATATTTTTTTTTTTCAAGGGAAACAATTAACTTTACTTTCTAAATACTTTTTAAGTATAACTTTAAGGAATTTTATGAGACATTTTAGTTTAGTTTTAGTAAAGCAATATTTTTATAATAATTATTTTAATAAAAAATTTGTTGTTTTAAAATACTTAAAATGTGCTAAAAATTATTTTGTATATTTCGTTGTTTTATAACAGTTAAACTTTAATTTTATAATTTTAATATACATACATATGTTTTAAAATATGCTCAACGAGTGTTTCTCTGACCCTTTTTACAACGATTGGTGAACTTGGATTGTTACATCCTATCTTAAGATGTAGTTCACTAAAAATCGGTCCCCACATCCAGGGACACCAGAGAAAATATGAATCTCATATTAAATTACGTATGGCATCCCCACAACCTCGCCTAGCAATAAATAAACCATTTACACAGTTTTATTTTTCGGAAATCCCCTCCAGGGTTATGGAGGGCTGTACCATTGTCCAGAGACGCAGCAAAGTGGATGCAGATGGACATATATCCCTGGGCGCCAGCCTAGCTGTAAGGAAGGAGCAAGTTGCACTTTAGTAGTAATAAATTGTTGGCTAATGGGTTTTTGAGATACAGCCTGGCTAGAGGCCTCGAAATAGGGCGTATGAGTTGATCCCTCAAGATGGCACTCTTTTAAATATGCAGCTGTGGCATTTTCGGACACTGCATAGCCTTTATCGTAAACGCAATCGTGCCAAAGATTTGTTGCCGCCTCTGGCAGGAATAATATTAGCGTTGCAACTAGGCTGTATATCGATCGATACCAAAATTCACGATCATCCTTATCCGGAAGTATGGTGTAAATCAAGTGCACCAATGAATCGTAATCTGTAGTGGATTTTAGGGAGCATGCAGCACAGAAAATAGTTGGATTCTTTCAAAATCAAGAGATGCATTTTTAATTATACTTGAATTAAATATTTCTATTGTACTATCTGAACGGAGAAGTACATTTTTTTTAAAGTTATTGTAGGCGGCATTATCGTACCCAGTTCCAAACGTAAATTAAATTCACTTCGTTTGTGGCGTGGCCCAGGGTAATCATTGGGCTGAAGGTTATATAAGGAATGTTTTAGAATTTTGGGGTTTTAAGACAGACGGACAAACTCGAATTGAAAGGTGCATCTTCGTGCATTATAGAAAGCTACTTCAATAATAAATGAGTACAAAATATATTTTATATAGATATATTTGTCTCCATCACCAATAAGCAATGCAAATGTTATTGAATATACTGAAGGCAAAGGGAAAAAAAAAACTTTTTTAAAATAATATTTTGATAATCTAAATGTTTCCAAGTTGACCAGAGCCAAAGACAAAAGGAAATGTTAATGAGAAAGGTAGTTACATTTATATGGGTTTTAAGAACTGATAATTTTGTTTTTACAAATCATAGATGAATGACATAATAATTTTAAAAATGCACCAGTTGTGTAAAAAATACATTCCATTTTTTTAATGTGGGGTTTATCTAGGTGAAATTGTAAGCAAATTAAGTACACATTTCTCAATATTTAATATACATTAATTTGTATTTGGAGTATCAAACTACTATAATAGCAGCTACAAGTCGACAGTGGCACTCAAGCTTAGCAGTTACACGAATGGAAGTGAATTTTTTTTTACTGAAGTTGTTCCAATGCCTATGCATCCTAAGGTTAATTTTCCGATATTCTAAATATTTTACCTCAAGCGTTGCAATAATAAACAAAGTAATTTTTTTTTTTTAAATGGTTGGTATTTATAGTTTTAGTTAATAAATGCATTGATCAATAATTAAATAAGTACTGACTATCGTTTTGCATATTTCAGTTACACGCGTCCGTTCGAATTGATCTGCCCATTTCTCACACGCGTCCGTTCGAACAGATCGGCCAATTTCTCATTCGCGTCCCCTCGAACAGATCTGCTCATTTCTGACTCGCGTCCCTTCGAACAGATCTGCCCGTTTCTGACTCGCGTCCATTTCGAACAGATCTGACCATTTCTCACACGCGTCTATTCGAACAGATGTGTAGCGTTTTGTTTAAAGCATACGTTACAATTGCTTGTATTGTGTCTTACTTGTGATAAGCATACGTTCTTGAACTGTCATATTTATGTGACAGCCGTCTATATTTCATATCATACCTTTTGGGATGTTTCATAGCATGTTTCATAAGTAATTCATAATGTATTTGTTGTATATAAGATATCACCTTAAATAGTATGTTTAAACACATTAATTCGGTGTCGTTACTTAAAGTTCAATTTATGATCCCTTGTGTTCTTGTATTGTTGTGTTTCCTTGGAAACATTAAAACAAGATGGTGTCAGAGGTATTGTAGAAATTTTAGAAAGTGTCACTGAACATAGGGGAGCTTATGACACCATAGGCTTCCTAACCATTTGTGTCATTGAGCTTAGATTGCTAATCAATATATAAGGGAGGCCACAAGTCATGCCTGTGTCTACAAGTTAAAAGACATGAGTTTATTGTTATTTAAGAAGAGCTTGATAAAATAACATGGAACTTTAAATATAATATTAGTTTGAAGAGTTATATTTCATAATTTATGTTCACGTCTGTATACTTGGTGTTGTACAATCTAACTTTCAGAAATAACAATTGCGATGATTTATGTCAAAAACGTGTCTCTATATCGTGTCTTATTTTCATCTGTCCTGTCTTCTGAGTAAGGCTCTTAGCTGAAATGTCTTAGTGTCCGTTTTCTCAATTCAATCTTTCAAAAACATTGTTCTCTTATTGTTTTCTTCCTTAAAAGAAGGTTTAAGCTAATGAATGATTTTTCAAGGGAACCAATTTCTTTTTGCTCGACATGATTAAGCTAATATCATTAAGAATTTTTGTACGAAATTTTACTTTTATTTTTGCTATGTATGTATTTAATAACTAATTGAAACTTTGATTGTGCAATTCATATTATAATTATTCTTTACATTTATATATATTTTTTTTAAAAATTTCTTATCTTAAGAGAAGTATATATAACAATAAATATATTTATCCAGTGTTTTAATCATCAAATCAAACATTTTGTACAAGTGGATTATTGTGATGTATATGTATGAAGCTGTAGTCCACTTGTCTTCGATTGCTGCATCTAGGGATAGAATGCACAAGTATAATCAATATGTTGTAATTTGTGTTATTCAAAACACTCATGATTTAAAAAAAAAAATATATGAACGAGATATTTCTCCAATTCAATCGTCTATATTCAAACGCGTCGATAATATCCAATGTCCTTCTAGTTCCTGTTCTATCTTCTAAATACCCGCCCTTAAGGTCCCATCTCTTCGGTGCTTGAGCAAAAAATGACAATAGCCCAACTCCCCCATCCCTTATAGTGATTGCTTAATAGCAGTGACGTAGCTAGGGTTGGTGTCACCCAATACGGTGAGCTCAAGCTAATCCCTCCGCTTCCACGATATGTTAAAATAAGTACAAGTATAGCAATGAAAAGATACAAAAATCATCAAAGTAATTAAATGTCAAGAGGTAGATGTATTTAAGAACTGTTCACGTTAAGTTATTGGTATATTAAAATTGGATTTAATTCACTTTAAATTTGCTTTTCCTCTTCTTCAAAACTTCAATTTTGCCCAAATGTTAAGAGGTGATGTTTGTGACGAATCTGGTAAAACATTAATGTTTCAGTCTCACTATATTTGGTTTCAATGTCCTTCTTCTGTTAGTTTAGTTAAGGCACATTTGTCAGTGAAGACTAGTGCACGAATTCGTAGTACTTATATTAACCTTAGTATTTGCATGAAGGTGGGTTATTTTAAACAGACTACCATTAGCACTTGTATGCATGTAGTCTTTATCTACACAGTTCCTCAACGAAAATTACAGAAGAATTAAGTTGAAAATAAAAAAATACCTTTGGATTCCAGTACAGAACATTGTTTAAATTCCGCTTCTTATTGGGAATGCCTTGGATACCGCGTTATTTAAGATTACATTGTTGTGCATGTATTTATAAAATGGCAGTATTATTAGAAACTAGTGCTACATGTTTTAAAGTAATATTTATTAAACGCGAAAAATATTTATATTCACCTTTTTTTTCCACAAAAAGAACATTTCAACCTGATTATCTCAAAATGTCTACTTTGTGACTTAAGTTCTTTTAGCACAAAAGTCTTCGTAATATTGTAAGCAGTCATGATAATGATTATGATAATGATGAGTGAGTACTTTTAAAATACTTGTTTCTATGCTATTTTAGCGTGGGAAAAAACGAGTATATGCAATATACTGGACACATCCCTATTACTACTACTTAAGTGTAGTTAATTAAGTATTCATTGTATTATTTCAAAAATAAATTATGTACGATTTCATGTATATTATTTGCATTATTTCTAACTTATTAAATGTATTGTTTCATGCATATTAACTTTATTTCATACACCTTAAATGTATTATCCCATACAAATAACATTTATTATTGTATGCTTTGTAGATATAATTTTCATTCGTACCAGATGTGTTATTTTAACCATATTAAATATATAAGTGTATGCATATAAACTATAATTTCCATACATATTAAATGCATTATTAATAATTTTTGTTTATGTAATTCAATCCAAGTACTTCTAGATATTGTTGTGTTGGACGTTATTGTCTCTGCAATTCCTTGCTTATTATGAGACAACTAATTGTTAAAAGACTAAATTAGAATTAAACACATGTCAAATGGGTTGGGAGAGTTGAGATGGGATAAATCTGAATGTAAGAGTTTTGGGAAGCGATTGGCAAGAGAAATATCCCTCTCTCTTAAAATATAAATATATCAATGACAATATATGGACGTCCTTGTAAGTTAACCGGTGACTGAAATGTATATCTGTCCTTCTTGGTTATTTTGTGTTTACATGTATGGCTGTGCTTCTAAGTTCACTGGTGTTGACATTTATGGCAGTCCTTTTGAGTTCACTGGTGTTGACATGTATGTCTGTCCTTCTAAGTTCACTGGTGTTGACATTTATGGCTGTGCTAACTAGTTTACAGGTGTCAACAGTTAATAGGTTTCTAGATGTATGGAGGCCCTTGTGCGTTCAATTGTGTAAACACGATGACACGAAAATTACATTAGAAACACTTTTTAGATTTAAAATATAATGTAATACAAATATAATGACAGAGTAATACCTTTATTAAAAAATCTTTATAGTTACAATATAATATATAACATGTGGAAGAGTTATAGCTATATGTAATTATGACACACACTATGTAACTACAATTTACACTAACTGTTATGTAAATATGATTTACACACAATATGCCTTTTCAAAGTTGGGTTAATACAATCTTTATTTCACAAGTGATATTGCACTTGAAATCGCTCCTCGGCCTTATATGTAAGCTGTCCTTACATGTAAGATGTTTATGTGAAGTAGAGGAGCTAATTACACTACTGACTTCACATAAAGTTAATAATTCTTAAACCAATGGAGAAAATATTTCTGCCACTAAATTGTATGTTTCATTCCTATTTATATATTGCACTGTTAAACTCTTGCGGTGTCAAGGCTAAGCTACATTTATAAGAATGACATAGTTGGCGCAATGATAAATGACATCCGTGAGGACACAGTAGTTCAAAGACTTGATCATAGAAAGATTAAGACGGTAGTTGTACACATAATACAATAACCAGAAACTTGGTAGTTAGAAAACCTACCCATAGAAAGATTAAGTGATTCGTTACATATACCATACAATAGCCAGACAAGTGGTTAGTGATTCTTTCAATCGTTAATTAAAATAAAGTCCGTTATTCTCACATTTTATGTTTAAGAATCCATTACCTCCAACTCAGCTACTAATACTTATTGAAGTGACGTGCTTGTTTCGAAACAGTAGGAAGCCTAACCATCATTAGTTCTATAAATAACACTACAATGTAATCTCGACCCCAGAAGATGACTATGAAGACAAAAGAAATGAACACAACGTCTACGAGGTAATGACAAATGAAAACTGAGATCTGACAATATTGGTCATGTTTTATTCAAGACGGCGGGGAAATCAATGTTAGTAATTTTGTTTTCTGTAACCATGGCAACACTTCCATATTGCTCTGAAATGTAATCCTGACAAATAACTATTTCATATATCTCTGACATATAAACCAGCAATTAATTTTTTTTTTATTGTTCGTTCTTTGCTTACTATTTGAGTAGTAGCCTGGACTTGATAAGTCACCTTGACTTGAGTAGTAGCCGAGACTTGAGTACTAGCGATGATATGAGAAGCAGACTTGACCTGAGTAGTAGCATGGACTTGAGTAATAGCCTTGACTTGAGTAAATGCCTTGACTTGAGTAATAGCATTGACTTGAGTAATAGCCTTGACTTGAGTAATAGCCTTGAGTTGAGTAATAGCATTGACTTGAGTAATAGCATTGACTTGAGTAATAGCATTGACTTGAGTAATAGCCTTGACTTGAGTAATAACCTTGACTTGAGTAATAGCCTTGACTTGAGTACTAGCATTGACTTGAGTAAGAGCCTTGACTTGAGTAATAGCCTTGAGTTGAGTAATAGCCTTGACTTGAGTAATAGCCTTGAGTTGAGTTAAAGCCTTGACTTGAGTAATAGCCTTGAGTTGAGTAATAGCATTGACTTGAGTAATAGCATTGACTTGAGTAATAGCATTGACTTGAGTAATAGCATTGACTTGAGTAATAGCCTTGACTTGAGTAATAGCCTTGACTTGAGTAATAGCATTGACTTGAGTAATAGCCTTGACTTGAGTAATAGCCTTGACTTGAGTAATAGCATTGACTTGAGTAATAGCCTTGACTTGAGTAATAGCATTGACTTGAGTAATAGCCTTGACTTGAGTAATAGCCTTGACTTGAGTAATAGCATTGACTTGAGTAATAGCATTGACTTGAGTAATAGCCTTGACTTGAGTAATAGCATTGACTTGAGTAATAGCATTGACTTGAGTAATAGCCTTGACTTGAGTAAATGCCTTGACTTGAGTAATAGCATTGACTTGAGTAATAGCCTTGACTTGAGTAATAGCCTTGACTTGAGTAATAACCTTGACTTGAGTAATAGCCTTGACTTGAGTAATAGCATTGACTTGAGTAAGAGCCTTGACTTGAGTAATAGCCTTGAGTTGAGTAATAGCCTTGACTTGAGTAATAGCCTTGAGCTGAGTTAAAGCCTTGACTTGAGTAATAGCCTTGAGTTGAGTAATAGCATTGACTTGAGTAATAGCATTGGCTTGAGTAATAGCATTGACTTGAGTAATAGCATTGACTTGAGTAATAGCCTTGACATGAGTAATAGCCTTGATTTGAGTAATAGCATTGACTTGAGTAATAGCCTTGACTTGAGTAATAGCATTGACTTGGGTAATAGCATTGACTTGAGTAATAGCATTGACTTGAGTAATAGCCTTGACTTGAGTAATAACCTTGACTTGAGTAATAGCCTTGACTTGAGTAATAGCATTGACTTGAGTAAGAGCCTTGACTTGAGTAATAGCCTTGAGTTGAGTAATAGCCTTGACTTGAGTAATAGCCTTGAGCTGAGTTAAAGCCTTGACTTGAGTAATAGCCTTGAGTTGAGTAATAGCATTGACTTGAGTAATAGCATTGGCTTGAGTAATAGCATTGACTTGAGTAATAGCATTGACTTGAGTAATAGCCTTGACTTGAGTAATAGCCTTGACTTGAGTAATAGCATTGACTTGAGTAATAGCCTTGACTTGAGTAATAGCCTTGACTTGAGTAATAGCCTTGACTTGAGTAATAGCCTTGACTTGAGTAATAGCCTTGACTTGAGTAATAGCCTTGACTTGAGTAATAGCATTGACTTGAGTAATAGCCTTGACTTGAGTAATAGCATTGACTTGAGTAATAGCATTGACTTGAGTAATAGCCTTGACTTGAGTAATAGCATTGACTTGAGTAATAGCCTTGACTTGAGTAATAGCCTTGACTTGAGTAATAGCCTTGACTTGAGTAATAGCATTGACTTGAGTAATAGCCTTGACTTGAGTGATAGCCTTGAGTTGAGTAATAGCATTGACTTGAGTAATAACATTGACTTGAGTAATAGCATTGACTTGAGTAATAGCCTTGACTTGATTAATAGCCTTGACTTGAGTAATAGCCTTGACTTGAGTAGTAGGGTCAACTTGAGATGTATCTTATTTAAATTTAAGGATTATTTACCAAATTCTCTGGTCATTGTCTATTTGTCTAAATAGCAAGACTAAGTCAAGACCGGGATGAAGAGAATGACCAGCTGTGTTTCTTGTTTCTCCCTGTGCTCCACAATGCCGATGTTGTCAGAACCTTGATTGTAACACTTTAATACCGCCTCAGATTCTCAATCCATCAAACAGTTTCACAAAACTCTGAAATATCTGACTAATAACATGTTGACAAAAATCTGACACATAACAGTTTCAAATCAATCTGACATACAAGTTTCACATAAATTTGACGCATAACAGTTTAACATAAATCTGACATATATCTATAATATATAACCAGAACATAACCGTGCCATATCCCAACGTTTAACTGTCAAATAAAACCAAGACATTTACTTATTTCGTTTTGCTGGCATCAGTCCGTCACAATGTGACGATGGTATAAAATTTGCAGGACCAAATCCAAAATGATTTTAGAGATTTTTTTTTAGAATTTTAAGCGAATCGCCTTTGTGCTCGCACCTTATCCATCCAACCCAAAAGAGCATCATACGTGAAAGATGCAGCTTGGAACCAGGTGCGTTACCTGAGTTTTCGGAATATTTCAGTGTGTCAATGTTATACGCATCCAGGACTCCATCTTTGAGTGTTTATTCGGAGTTTCCTTCTTTTAGATGAGTTGCCATCCAGGGTAAACTAGTCCAATGCATACGGGTGATTAATTTTAGTATCACTTTTAAGAATAATTTGATTTACTTTTGTAATTTACATGTTTATTAATATAAAATGCTCATCAAAAATAAATTTAAACTGTTTCCCAAAAAATCCGAAATGATATTGGCAAAAAATGTATCAAACGAAAACGATAGTTGCCCTTTAAAACAACAAACAAACAACAAACTAGTTACAATATGATAGAAATTTTGAGCCAAGGGCCTTTCTTAACAAAAAAGATAGATGAAAATGCAGCAAGAAATAAAAAAAAGTTAAAAATTAAAATGATCACAATTTTATTTCTCGAATTTGGATTTTCCAAAACCAAGATTAAAGAATGTGAAAAAAAGTTATGTAATTTTTTTGTTCAAAATAATATAATTTAGAATATCATGCTATATTACCTACCCTCTATAACTTGAATAAAAATACTGATGGCTGTTTGTCTTGTAGCCATCTTTGTTGACTAGGAGTTAGATAGAAATTAATTGTCAATGTAAGCTGTATGACACAAGTTGTTTGAGAGTTACTCGTGCATCGAGCTCCCCTATGCTCACATTGTGTCCCTAGCTCCCTTATCCTCAAATTTCTACAATACCTCTGATACCAACTTGCCTTAAGGTCCTCAAATAAACAACACTACAAGACCCCTGCAACCAACATGTTTTAATGTGGCCAATGAAACAAAACAACACTATTGTGATGATTTGAGTCTAAATTTTGTAAATTCTTCCACCGTAAAATCGCTCTTGTTAAATAATACCCCCTACCCCCAGTTTGCCCTTGCCGTACAATAACCCGAGTAATCTCTTTTGTTATTATTGGATTCCGACGTTCGACGGCTCCAGCAACAACGTGATTCTGCGCCCCGCTCTCTTTTATCATTGTTCTGGGTGGTAAGTCAAACCCTTAAGTTTATGGATCAGAAAAAAAGGTTTAACAAATCTATGAAGAATGTTATTTTTACTTACTAATGTTGTAATAAAAAAAAAAATTAAAAAATTAAAAAAATATTTTAAAAAATTAAATTAAAAATGAACAAATTCCATCTCAATTCTCATCTCTCTGAATATGTATTAACTACTTTATAAGGCATATTGCTATACAAATGCTTAAATTTCCATTGATATAACATA
The DNA here is from genome assembly GCA_964033795.1 of Lymnaea stagnalis. Taxonomy (NCBI): domain Eukaryota; kingdom Metazoa; phylum Mollusca; class Gastropoda; family Lymnaeidae; genus Lymnaea; species Lymnaea stagnalis. The sequence continues at coordinate 13,197 of CAXITT010001311.1, read as the reverse complement.
AGCTTAAGTGCAGAACCAAAAATTATTATATTTTATTATATTTTGCCAGAATTTATTAATAAGTTAGTACACAATTGTACAGTTGAGGACTTGGATGACAGAGGAAATTCCTCTAGCTAATATTAGTTTATTAGCCTGACATCAGTCAACCAGTCTGACCTGTAAATGATCTGTTAAAATACTTGTATCCAGGGTGACAGGAACAGGAGAAACCACCCATAAAGTTGCCACACACTTGGTCACAATCATTGGTCAGATAGCTGGAACATTCATTGATGTCTGGAATAACAGTTGACAGTCAACTATATTGGTATTTAAATTAATATATAACAAGTCATATTATTGGCATGTAAAATTAAAATGTTTAGATTTAGTATAACCCCAATTGTAGTCCATAAAAAAACAAAAAAATTATTATGTACCCTCCCCGACATGGAAAATTGATTTTCATAATAACAATTTGATCAAAATGTTTACTAATATAAATAGTATATATTCGTTTCTGAGTTTTAATTTAATGTTTAGAGGTTGAACGTAATGTTAAATTAAAATTTAAACTCACATCATCTAAACTTGTATGTCTTTTACTACTTTCGAATGAATGATACACATTTTAAATATAATGTCCAAACTAAATGACAAACATGTTCAGAATAAAAAGGTCCAAAAATATCCTTAGTAAATCCTTTTTCTATAAGTTGGTAAACAAAACATTTTATGTTTTTAGCAGGCAAAAGTTTTAAATGAAAAAGATTAACCTGACAAAATAATTTACCTTGACATTGTCCATTTTCTTTACCGTATCAATCTAAACATTGACAACTGGCACTGCCAAAACTGTTGACACAAATTTTTTTCAAGCCTGACAGATGAGGAGTCCAGTAGTACACTGATATACATCGCTGTCACAGTGTGCTACTATGGTTACAAAGAACATGGAAATATAGTCACAAACGGTATTCAAAATTCTGTCAATTTAAACTAATTGTTCATGTATTAAGTAAAAATATTACCTGAATACATGAAAAACAATATTCAAACTGTTAAACTTACCAGGAAATCCTAGTTTACAGAGGAATCATCTCACAGGGTCACATATGACAGCACCAGTACCACAGGCACCGTCATTGCTACAATTGAATCCCCTTTTACCTTGACCACAAGCTGCATAGAGCAGATCACACGGGTTCAGTTGATCAAATGTTTATTCATTGATATCTGTTAAAATAGAAGGAAGGATACATTTTTTTGCAACTCAAGTTATTTAAATTTTTTAACAAAATTTAAAATGTATATTAAAAACAAAAACATTAATTTATAGACTGTAACACATGCTAATCTTTTGAAGATGTAACATGGTTAACTATTGCTATTTTGTGGATGGCCTGCAGCTATCATTTGAATTATGATCAATCTCTCTCAATCAATAAGTAATAATATTGTCAAATGAATAAATTACATAGTACCTTATTAGATTTTATAACCACATCAAAAATAATCCTTGCTCTAAGGATGTCTGCAATAATGATTCTGGGATGCAACAATCACTTACTTATATAATATTCCACATCACAAATGAATCTCAAAACTTCCATACTTCATTAATCCATACAAGAGAGAATAAAAAGATGTCTGCTCCCTGTCAGATAAAATGGTACACTGCCTCAATCTACCAACGCGTGAGGTCTACTTCCGCACTAGAAAAATATAGTTCCCACTTTTTTCGTGATTCACAATTGACTACAAAGTTATAATCAAATTACTACGCCATCGTGAAATGTGTCACAAAAAACATAAATAAATATCGACTTCTCAGCTCAACAATCACCTTGTCATGACCAAATTCGTGGAAGACTGTATCCACTTTTACACAAACCATATTCAGTGTTAGTAGGCCTACCCTGTAAAAAAGTACAGATGTCATCAAATTTGGGATCACACACAATGTCCCTTGAAATTCAGTTTAAAACAAATGTCCCTTATATATATTTGTGTTAAATACGCAATAAACCTTTGCAACAGTAGTACTTTTTTATAAATTTAACAAAAGCTTTGCTAATGTCAGCATTATATTCATTAAATGGATTACAGAAATAGATGACTTCTTTAAAGCCCTTCTCAAATATTAGAATTACATTTCCTGTGCTCAGTGGTTTAGGAAGAAGGGTTGCAGGCAAAAGTGTGTTCCCCTCCAGAGAGTACTTTTTCGCTTATATGGAGGGGTGGCATATATATTTTTTTGGTTTTCTTGCTGGTAAGCGGTAGAGACAATCTTCGCGCAATCTGGTGGCACTAGTCTAAGCTACAACAAGGCATGTGGTACAGTTTGATATAAATTCAATTCATTCCTATCTCTTTATTTCTTAATTCTTACTTTTGACACTACTTTTTCAGTCAGTCCTCAGAGAGTATCAATAGTTACACTTGCAGTTGAGGTTTCCTCTCAGTCCCCACAGTGCACCAATAGTTACACTTGCAGTTGAAGTTTCCTGTCAGTCCCCACAGTGCACCAATAGTTACACTTGCAGTTGAAGTTTCCTGTCAGTCCCCACAGTGCACCAATAGTTACACTTGCAGTTGAAGTTTCCTGTCAGTCCCCAACAATAGTTACACTTGCAGTTGAAGTTTCCTCGTGTGTTCTCACATATATTCTCACAGTTGTGGCTTTTTGTTGTACATTCATTGATATCTGAGATACAAACAAATGTTAACATTTAATAATTTAATTCTCATCTCTTATGGCCATTATAGCTACAAGATTATATCTTTCTAGAAAATTAAGATGAGCATAATTGATATGTTTAAATGGATTTTATTAAATTATATATCATTATTATTAAGGAACTTAAAACATCAGATTTTAAAAAAAAAATCAACAAAAGTGAACTCAAATATATTATATATCAGACATACCCTCACACATGTTATTTTTATTCCTGGTCTAACGTTTCCTACCAAGTCAAGAACAGCTGCCTATGTGTTGACACAGTCTTCAAATAATAAGTCACAGTTGATGTCTTCCGTGTTATCTAAATGAACAGGTTAAATGTAAGATAACACTGTACATTCAGGCATTCAGTGATATTTTAATGAACAGGTTAAATTTAGGATAAAACGTTACACATAATTTAGGAAAAAAACATCTTAATTAAAATACATGATAAAATTTAACTGGGAAAATAAAAAAAAATTATAAAAATGAAATTCTCCCCTACACTTTTGTGTATCCACTCAGAGTGTATCCAGTTTTGCAGTTACATAAAGCAGAGCAATTTCAAACTGAGCAAGCATGGAGTAAACGCTTCACTGAGCAAGCCTGTGAAAAACACTTCTCCTTACACAGGGTGGCAGTAGTTTGTTCTAATAGAATTAAACATTTGTGATTTAGAAATTAGAAATTAGAAGAAAATATCAATTAATTCAACATCTAAACATGATATGTAAAGAAGAATATTCTGATGTGTCAATGTGTCACTTTTTGTAATCTGCATTTTTATAACAAGTTGTATGTGTCTGGGTGCCATAAGGGCTACAGGGTACTTGACCGATGTTGGCTCATCCTCACAGACAAGGATATTTAATTCAGATTAAAATCATGCGTGTCCAGTGGAGATGCTATTCAGTTGAAACAGGTTTTACCAAAGTAGTTTACATGTGTGTAACTGTAATGACTGCACCCGAACATTCCGCACACTCACGAAGTAAACACATGATCACAACGCAAGGTGTACTTCCTCCAATCACACCACGCAAATCACTTCGCATCGTCAATAGGGAGAAACGGGCATGGGCCAGTGGCACAAAAAGACACTAGTTGTTAAACTATTTTTTTGTTGTAAATATATTCAATCATTATCTGATTTGTTTTTGTATTTCAAATTTGACCACAGTTGTTGTGAAGCCAGCGAGGCAGCTGGTTTTAAGGTGTTAGGGTGGACACCTATGTGGTAAATCATGACAGTGATGACAATATGTTGTTGTTTTATATGTAAAGATCACTGACAGGTTTGAAATGCCAACAATTTTTGAATTATGAGAACACTGTGTTGTCTGCAAATTTAGAGACACTATTTTTGCAGCTTTTATGTGCTGTGTATACCAAGTTTCTTATGTTGCATATGCCAAGTTTCTTATGTTGCATTTCCTGAGTTAATGGTTTGTTTCCTTTTTTATTCAACATGGATAACGTTCATGTTCATAATCTCTATCCATGTTCTAGTTAAGATATTACCCAGGACCAATGAATGAAGAACATCTATAAGTGAGACGTATGCTTTGAAATTATGACAGTAAGATACAAATAAATAATGGATAGCATTTATGAATTTTGAAGAAACCTTTTTATTCAATATTTTGGGGACATTGGGTCTACGAACTTTCCTATGTTTAAAAACCAGATTTCCTATGTTGTTTCGTGTGTATGTCTTTTCACTTTTTCCTGGTTCACAGTCACTGTGTGGGGCATACCTCTCCCAAACATCATCACTGACACACTTGACTACCTACGTGGTCTAGCAACAGTCGATATTACTATACATGGCGTGGCCATTGCTTATTTTGCAAACGATTCCACATATATAAAAACATGTCGAAAAAAAAGAGGAAATGATATTAACCGGAAGGAAGTAGATACATTTATCCTTGGTTTGACAACATAAAAAGTCCAATGGCCGTAAGCAACGAACAAATCTAAAGATGTTGCATTCACGATGTTACCTACATTTGTTTTGTCTTTTTCTTTTCTTGTCTTTTTTTTTATATTACAATGAGAATCAATAAATGATCATTTATTTAATTTAGTGATCATTTTGGCTCCTGGTTTGAATTGAAAGTTAGCCATCTTTTTGTTGGGGGTTTGACTGGGCTTTGGCTGGAATTGAACTCCCGACCACCAGTTTGAGAATTGCTCAGTTTAGACCATTCGGCACTCCAGCACCAACGCTTTGGTCCGTCTTAAAAAAAAAGACGGCAGCATGACTTCTTGTACGTCCGCACCTACGCGTTATGTAAGACCTCACGAAACAGATGAATTGCCCCAACGAGTCCGACCCCATGATCCTTTACTGCGAGGGCGGCTGCTGATTTTTAGTGTTGGGGCGCCCCATAATTAAGATCAAACTTATCCCCAAAAAATGTCCGGAAAAAAAACGTAAGACACTATGTCTAATTTGTATTAAAAAAAATTAATTTAATTTAAAAAAAAAAAGTTGTATTAAATCTGGTAAATTAAACAAAAAATAAAAAAAATATATAAACCATAAATTTTATAAGTTTGATCTTAATTAAATCTAGACCATTATGGATTGTTCTGTAACTGGTTTAGGTTGCCCGGTGCAAAGGTTCTGCCTTTTCGTGGCGCACCGGACTAGTAGGGTTTCNCCCCCCCCCCCCCCCCAAAAAAAAAATAAAAAAAAATTATAAAAATAAAGCAACAAGAAATTAAATTTAAGAAATGGTTTAAACTTGGTAAAATTTCCTTTCGTTTACTTACATCTGTAGTGATAAATATTCTAAACTAAAAAATATTTTAATTAATCTACAATAATAAATTCAATTAATCTAAAGTAAACTTAACTTAAGTAAAATAAACGCTTATTATCTAAACAAATGTAAAGTGAAGTCATGTATTATATTCAACCTGAGCTGAAATAGTCTCAACTTAACCAATATAAAGATCTAAATCCAACTATTCTAAACTAAACTAACTTTAAACTAATTTAAAGTAGGTTAGCCAAACGGGAAATGAAATATTAGCAAACATTATGTAAGTAGGTAGCAACATGGAACATATCTTAATTAACTAGTAACTAGTCGGGATCTTTGTGGCTACCTAATTATATAGTTTTTAATTTGTTAGGATATTTATGGCTACCTAATTATATAGTTTGTAACTAGTCGTTATCGTTATGGCTATCTACTTAAATAGTTTTCAACTGTCGGGATCTTTATGGCTACGTACTTAAATAGTTTTCAGCTAAAACATGTCACGTATGTCTACCTTTAATTCCACTGACTTCACCAAATAAACATCTTGATAACTACATTCAATGATTTCTTTTCATGGTTCCTTTGCTGGGTAATAGTAATCTTTTATTTCGTTTTACTCAAATTGTTATTGGAAAAAAAATGTTTTGATAAATGGGGAGAATCGTTGTATGTATTAATTCATACAGTTCTCACACTGTCATCGGTAAAATACATTTGTATTAGACATGTATGACATAGAATTATGAGTTAAAGAAAGTACAAAAATGGAATTAAGAGTAAGATTCTACTATCTCTTTCTTTATCTCTCTCACTATTGCTCATTCTATCTCTCTTCATTTCTTATATCTCTTTCTCTAATTCTCTCTCCAACTCGCTCTGTTTCTTACTCTTTCTTTCTTATCTTATCTTTGGCAATTTTCTTTCTTTATGTCTCATTATATCACCCTCTAACTCTATCTATTTCTCTCTAACTCAATGTATCTATCATTAAATCTTGTTTATATCATTATATATATTTATATATATTTCTGTCTTTCTCTATCTCTTACATTCTATCTTTCTATGAATCACTCTCTCACTCTTCATCTCTATCAAACCTTTGTCTTTCAGTTTCTCTCGATCTCTCTGTATATCAGCCTTTCTCCATATCTCTAAATCTCTTTGCTATTCTTTCTGTATCACTTTCTATTTGATACATCTCTCTCTATCTCTATCCCACAGATACTACTTTCCAGCTAAGTGCTATTTCTTTTTTTTATACCGTTTTTTCTGTTGTTTTGTTCGCTGACGAAGGCTTTCTGCCGACACGTTCGCTGTTTGGTTGCGTGTATTTTTTCAGGTTTAACCCTACTCTGTTTTAATCATTTTTTTTTCTCTCTATCTCTCTTTGTTTCATTTCCCTGTTTCTCTATCTCTCTCTAACTCTCTTTATCTCTAGTGTCTCCTTTTTATTTTACTTAGTTTACATGTTTTTAATAATTCTAAAGCACTTAGAGCTTTAAGGTAAGCGCTATATAAAAATGCCTAAATAAATGAATAAATAAATAAATATCTCTCTGTCTTTCAATATACCTCTCAATCTTTATTCATCTCTCTCTATCCTAATGTCCACCTCTCTCTCTGTCTGTATCCATCTCTCTAAATCTCTATGTCTGTAAGTCTTTCTCCATCTCTCTGTAATTCGTTATCCTTCTCTTTTTTCTTCTACTTCTTCTATATATTAAGGGCCCACGATCAACGTATTGATCATTTTGTCTCCTATTCAATGTTGTTTTGCAATGGGGATTTGCAATGTTTCTGTGCCTAGTTATGATGAGGATATTTCACTGATTGCAAGTGCCACCTTTTGCGGGAATCATGCACTAGGGATTTGGAGGCTTGAGGCAAATGACACAAATGTGTCTAGTTTTATCGCCTCATCTGTTCCTTTTGAAAGTTTGCTCCAGTCCCTGATTGTATTGTGCAGGAATGAGCAGCTCCTATAATTGGTGTTATGAGCCTGAATTACTTAGCATGGCCTCGTCACTGTCTATGGAAGAGTGGGACGAATTTTTGTTTAATACTGGCACAGTGGACCAGCCCATTATTTATCTTGTTCATCATGGAGAGCCTGGATTGTCGTCGTCGTTCCTCCAATGGTGACCAGCCTAGTGTTTCCAGCATGCTGCCAACACTAAAGGTATTGCTGTAGTGGTTCAGGGCAAAGTGTGCTGCCCGTCGCTGGACCGCCTCCAACCTGTCAATGCTCTTCTGGGTAAATGGGTCCCAGACTGAAGATGCATAATCTAAAACCAGACGGACAAAGGCTTTATATGCTCTTTCTTTTACGCAGGTGTTGCAAATCTTTAGATTTCGCCTTAAGAACCCCAGGGTCTTGTTTGCTTGGTTACATACATTGTAAATGTGCTCGTCCCAGCAGACCTCTCATTAATTATCTCTACCAAAAAAAAAAGAAAATGATTTTAAAATATTAATTTTAATTAATATTAATTATTAGCATCCCAAATTATTTAATTTCAGGAACAATTATGTCAGATGTTGTGGATTAGAAAAAAAGGTGAATTTTCATCTCTATATATAATTGGCCAGCAAAAGTCGAACAAGACGGATGAAACAAGACGCAGGCTATTTATATATACGCCTGAGTTTGTTCAATGATGAGTTCACTAGCGCCTAAAATATAATTCCAGATAACTACGCTAAATGATATATATATATATATTTAGTAACGCAATTGTGTTTGGTGCGTAATATTTTCTTTTCGGAAATGAAATCGTCTCAATGTAAGTATTGTAAGGAAACCTTCTTTGCTCTCTGCCAACCTTCATCTATATCTGGTATTCACTAAGCAAGCAACTCAGACAATAACATTAGATGATTATAATCGTTTTCTTTATTGGGCTGACACTTCGCTTATACTTACTCTCATCTCACTACTCTGACTGCCCTCTTCTCATACCGTCGGAGCTCTCTCTAATGTCCGCTTCTCTATCCGGCCGAGTTCTGTCCAGTCCTGTCCAGAGGTTCCTATTTATAAGTCCCTGGTCCATAGAGTTTCTTTCCCGGGTCTGTAATCTGACGCGCTCGCCCCTTGATCAGTCGGTCACTACCCCCACCCCTGTCGCCTCCAGGTTACCAACCAGTCGTCCCAGGGAAATACCCTTGTCAGATGGCCGGTGCCCTGCTGTAAGATCTGACGCGCCCGGCCCTTTGATCAGGCGGTGCCTCCAGTTTCGAACGTGCCCGGCCCTTTGATCAGTCGGCGCCTCCAGGTCCGAACTCTACACAATATATAACATCCTGTGTATTTTCAAATAAAAAAAATGGTCTAGATATTTCCATTAATTGTATATTTTTACTAAAAATTGATATACAAAAAATAAAACAAACAAACAATACAGACTTGTCGAATCGTTGAATCTGTTGTGTTGTATTTATCCCCTTATGGCAATGAATGTCTACTTGTCTGGCCAAGTCCCTCACTTGATCCCACGAACATTGATAATAATAATAATAAAAATAATAAAGTTCATTTCAAAAACACGCTTCATCCCCAAAGGTTTGAAGTGCGGTACAAATTCAACAAAAAACACATCTTTAATTTACCTCATTTAAAACAAACGCAACACTACAAAAACTAATTACAAGCATACAATCGCAAAGTCTTTCTAGCGATTTCAACCATAAGCAACACAGCCATTATGCATTAACTGGAAAATGAGGTAGACAATAATCCCAGAAGGTGTTTGCGAAATAGATGTGTCTTTAGATCGGTTTTAAAGGACCGCAGTGTCTGGTTGTTTCTGAGATCGACAGGAAGGGCGTTCCAAATTGTTGGACCAGCTAATGCGACAGTGCGCTTTCCGTAAGTCTCAAATCAAACACGTGGTGTCAAGAGTTTGCCACTATCGGATGAGCGGAGCTCTCTTGTGGGTACATAAGGCGCCAGCAGCTCTTTCAGATAGGACGGCGCTAGGTCATGTAAGCAGCGGTAGTACAAAGTTGCGATTTTGTACTCTATGCGAGCACGCATTATAGCTAATATAAACAGTTAAAAATACAACCAATGTTAACAGAATTGCAATTAGATAGGAGTTTTTTTAACGCTACTCCATTAACTATAGTTAATGTATAATTTCAAAATTGATAATGAAATCACTCCAACCAAACACTACTCAATATAGAAATCCAAACAGTTCAACCAGTATATCCGCCATCAATCTTCCATCACAACATCGACAAAACTAACGCGTCATATCCCCTTAAACAATTACGTCACAACACTCTCACACAAAAATGATACAGCTACAGGTAAAATCTCTAAATCAACATCTTTCCCTATCAAACATGAAAACAATCATCTACACATAACAACAGTGATTCTCATACAGTTGGCATGTCCCCCCTTCCAAAATGAAAAGTCAGGGTATGGAATATCTGTTCAGTCATACAGCAAGTAACAAACTCAAACAAGCAATCCTATAAGTATTATACCGTTTACAATCATTAATCTAATTACATATAAAATTGCATCATGTACTAAGTCATCAGAGCAATGTTATTGCAATACCATTTCAGAGCAAAGACAAATAAAATATCAAAGCAACTCACCATTTGTAACATCGGTTTATACTTCTCATTACATGGATTTTATTCATATATACAACGAAACAAATGATGGGTTATTTGCATCGTATCTAGGTATTTACTAATCATGATTAGCATCTGACTTTAAATAAAAACTGACTCGATAATTAAACATTTTTTGTGGCAAAAAAAATAAATAAAAATAAAATGTAAATTCACGTGGACAGCCACACATATTCCTGTCTACAACTAGGCCACAAGGGCGGAATACCTCGCTTGTCCAACGCCCGGCAGAAAGTGTGCAAACCTGCATTCCAATTAAATTCTATCCAGTCAACCAAGAAGTGTCTCACCACACATGACACCAGTTTAACCCACAAAAGCAAGAGGCATGTCACGCCCAACACCAATGCATGACCCATGGGAACACCACAGTGTCCACACAAACCAGCAATACAAACAAGCATGTCACGCCCAACAACAATGCATGACCCATGGGCACACCACAGTGTCCACACAAACCAGCAATACAAAACAAGCATGTCACGCCCAACACCAATGCATTACCCATGGGCACACCACAGTGTCCACACAAAACAGCAATACAAAACACGAATGTCACGCCCAACACCAATGCATGACCCATGGGCACACCACAGTGTCCACACAAACCAGCAATACAAAACAAGCATGTCACGCCCAACACCAATGCATGACTCATGGGCACACCACAGTGTCCACACAAACCAGCAATACAAAACAAGCATGTCACGCCCAACACCAATGCATGACCCATGGGCACACCACAGTGTCCACACAAACCAGCAATACAAAACAAGCATGTCACGCCCAACACCAATGCATGACCCATGGGCACACCACAGTGTCCACACAAACCAGCAATACAAAACAAGCATGTCACGCCCAACACCAATGCATGACCCATGGGCACACCACAGTGTCAACACAAACTCGCAAGCCTCAACTCCCGGCTCAAGGAAACCCCTCAACTCCACAACACAATCAAAATCCTCATTCATCCTATAGTCCGAGCAATGTCTGCTCTCAACCAAAGAGCCCTTCTGACTCTCGCAACACAAATCATCAGCCACAGAAAAGGTCCCGTCATCCAGCCCCACACCAGGGAAAAAGTTCACCTCCTCCACGGAAACTATGTAGCCACGCTTAAACCCGCTAGCTACAATCAGATTTTCTGAGTCTAAGATAGACTCATCCATATGACGGTTCTCAAACTTTGAGCAATCCTTTTCTTTAATGCTACAAACTTCAACAATCGGACTACATTCCTCATAGCTTTACATGAAATGATATTAACTAATTCTTCTCTATTATATTTATGTCCCCATCTTGGGACAGCCTTTGACCAGCTCCCGATTTCCACTTAGCAAACACCGTGACTTGTCGAGGTCCTAAAACTTACAAAATCTTGTTCAAAACCCAAATCATCCCTCTCCACAAAGCTCTGCCGAATACACCCAAAATCTCCCTGTTGTACAAAAGCAAAAGAACCCTCTGTTACATTATCAAATCATCTCCCGTGTGTCCTATCACAGCTCTCATGTTGTGGATTATCAAAATTAACAGCCCGTACAGTATCACAAGTATCACCAAAAAAATGTATTGTCCGAAATCACACATTACATTTTCATCAACAAAACCTACATGAAATCTATTATAAGCATCATGTTGTATGTCATCAAAAACCATATCCGGTACAAAATCCCAATTCACATTTTGAACATTTAAATATCTGTATCCCGTGCCTACCCTCTGTTTTCTATTATGGTCACCACCTCACTAGATGCTACAGAGAACTGTGTGTCCCTACTCTCCGAAACAATGGCTTGAGATTCCTCTGGATAGCTATCCTCTTCAACAAAGTCAGTAATATTTTCAATTAATTCGTTTTCATCAGCTAATAAATGCACTTTACTCTCTCCAACCTCACCTAATGGCATCCCAGTTTTCCTAACGCCTTCCTAGTCTCTACCTTATCCCCGTCAGTACGTTTTCCCAAGTTTTAAGCTTATTATCCCATCTGAACTGATTCTTCTTAGTTTCTACTTCTGCTCTGTAAAGGCTATAATGACACCATGAGTTTCCCACCGGATGACACCATGAGTTACCACCCCGGATGACACCATGAGTTAAAACAAAAAATGACACTATGAGTTTCGACACCAGATGACACCATGAGTTACCACACAGGATGACACCATGAGTTACCTCACAGGATGGCACCATGAGTTACCACATGGGATGACACCATGAGTTGCCATATACGCCCAACACCAATGCATGACCCATGGGCACACCACAGTGTCCACACAAACCAGCAATACAAAACAAGCATGTCACGCACAACACCAATGCATGACCCATGGGCACACCACAGTGTCCACACAAACAAGCAATACAAAACACGCATGTCACGCCCAACACCAAATCATGACCCATGGGCACACCACAGTGTCCACACAAACAAGCAATACAAAACAAGCATGTCACGCCCGACACCAATGCATGACCCATGGGCACACCACAGTGTCCACACAAACCAGCGATACAAAACAAGCATGTCGCGACCGACACCAATGCATGACCCATGGGCACACCACAGTATCCACACAAACCAGCAATACAAAACAAGCATGTCACGCCCAACTCCAATTCATGACCCATGGGCACACCACAGTGTCCACACAAACCAGCAATACAAAACTCGCCATCCTCACCTCCCGGCTCAAGGAAACCCCTCACCTCCCGGCTCAAGGAAACCCCTCACCTCCTCAACACAATCAAAATCCTCATTCAACCCACAGTCCGAGCAATGTCCGCTCTCAACCATTGAGCCGTCCGACTCTCACGACACAAGCCACAACCACAGCCTAGGTCCCGTCATACAAGCCCACCCCAGAGAAAAATTTCACCTCCTCAACGGAAACTACGTAGTCACGGTCAAACCTGCTAGCTACAATCAGATTTTCTGAGTCTAAGATAGACTCATCCATATGACGGTTCTCAAACTTTGAGCAATCCGTGTCTACAAAATTCAACAATCGGACCACAATCCTCATAGCTCCACATGAAATGATTTTAACT
>CAXITT010001310.1:92752-103476 GCA_964033795.1 Lymnaea stagnalis | reverse complement strand
GTTATTTTTTTTTTGTGCTAATTTTTTCTAAGGGGGCACACTGGTAGAGAGTAGAATCTATAACATGCAATTATAAGCTATTTTTTTTTTGTTTACATTAAAATTTTATTAATTCTTTCATTTTCTGCAATCTTGGTTTTGCAAAATCATACGTCCAACAATAAACAATGGCGATCACTTAAGTTATTAACTTGTCTCTATTTCTTGTCCTAATTTTTCATATTTCCTGTTTGCTGCGGAAAGCGCCTAGCTGATAAGTTCTTGTCTTATTGTCCTGGTTCTTAATTCAAGCTGTCACATACCGTATTAAAATGTTGTTTTTTTTTTGTTTTTTTTGTTTTTTCAATTAATGTTTATTACTAATAAATAGTTTTCAAAAGAAACAATAGATGTCACTTTCTAAAAAATAGTTCGCTATCTTTGAGGAATTTGTTGATACATTTTTATTTTGCTTTTTAGAAGCATAACAACTTCTTTTAAAAAAAGTATTTTACATTTTTTCTATTAAATCATTCACGTTAATTTTCATATTTTGTTGTATTAATATAAGAACTTTACGTTTATGTTTTAACTAATTATATATATATATAAAACTTAAGATGCTTACCAACGATTAACCAGAAACCGCTATTCTATTGTTTCAAGTGGATAAATAATTATATTTTAATTATAAGATGTAATCCACTTGAATTCGATCCTTATATCTAAGGATATAATACAAATTGTTTAAATTTCTTATCGTGTTGCATTTTGAATTATGTCGTGAATATGGCATCGTTCAGTCCACGAAACAAAATAGAGGACTAATATTTTTTCAGACATCGATTACTTGTGGTTGGGGGGGGGGTGGCATTTCTCATTTGTTAATGTTGTGGCATCGCTGACATCCATCCCAGTGTGCCTGACTAGTGCATGGAGTTTTTAATAGTTGAAAATAATGGGTTTCGGGGTTTGGGAAGGGGCGTATTTTGTCCCCTGACACTAAACACACAGAATTATTTTCCGCCCATGTCGGCACTAATAATATTTAAGCCACAAGTTAGTATCTATCGATATCAGGATCTGTGATCATCTTCATCAAAATTTAAAGCCGTAAATGTGGGCACCAATTTATGTTGCTCGGTGGAGGGGTCTGGGGGAGGCTGCAACCTAGAAAAGTATTGATTCTGTAGCGGCAGAATGTATTGTACAAGCCTGTGTTTATTTTGTTAATTGGGGCGTGGCAAAAGTCTTGGCAAGACTAGGGTAGCACTAACACTAACTACGCTAGTAACTATCGTCTCTCTCAGAACCAAGTACTACAGAACAATGCTAGATATAAAATCATTTTTTTTTACTGAAGAGGGGCAGAAATGGGGGCTTGAAAATATGTTTGAAAATATCAAGCTATCATGTCTTCCTTGTACTACAATAAACGCTGCTAATGTCAGGTTAACTAATCCATCATCTGTTGTACTTTGGTCCGATACCTACATTTCCCTTCTCATCACTTATCATTTGAAATGTTTAATATGAAATATTATTAATTTTATCAAAACTATTTTATAGTCATTGGTATACAATGCAAAAAGTGATTTATTTTTAGTATACATGTATCCTTTTCCGTGGGGTTATCTGACCTAACTTGCCCCATACTTTAGACGATTATGTCTCCATTTGAAATATGCCTTGATTTTCCAAAGATTTCCTGACATTTTGTACATTTCTACATGCAAACTATTATTGTACTATTTCATAAAAAATATATTTAGAACACATCAATAGTTTTCCCTGAATGTTCATTTAAAGATAAAAAATAGTTTTAATAATAAAACTTAGATGTAAAAATGCTCTTTAATGTATAATAAGTTTGTTTGAATGGTAAAGCAGAAAAAATGGGCCTTTTGGTCTATAAATAAAAGCAATGTCATGTCATAGACTATAGTAATCTTAAACGGAAACAAAAACCGGAGGAAACCATTTATTGTTCATCTATCACGGATCAATTTCAGAATTCTTGTACACCTATCTAACATCAAAGACAGTATTTTGAATTTTATTTGCAAAACAAATAAATATTGGCAGACATTTTTCATTTTTTCAATTTATTGCATCCCTACATGTAGGGTATCGAAATCGGGAACAATCCCAGGATTGACAATTGTTAGAAAATATACTGATCTGTTTTTAAATTAAATATACATTTGGTATATACAAGTTATCTCAATGTTTATTAAAACTATGCCTGAAATGGAAAAAAGAAATATATCTTTGTTTTGATGATTTTTAAATAAACTTCTATTCTACCAAATAAAAATAAAATACCCCAAAACAATATCTAAGTGTAGATATAAAGAAATATTTAAAATCCTTTATAATTATTTCCCGTGTAAGCAATTTATTTGAATTTAACCCCCCCCCCCCCTATTGTTTTCTAATACTTAAATTAAATTGTAAAAATCTATAAAATAAAACATGCAATAATAATACAACGCATTTGTGAGAATTNTAACTACAGAGTCATTCACTAATGTATGTCATTTAACTACAGAGTCATTCACTAATGTATGTCATTTAACTACAGAGTCATAATGCGTTGTTATGAAAACTAAATGAACTTGCAAAAGATTTGCACCAAAGACACTCTAATAAGAGAATTATAATTTGAAACTATAAGATTATAAACAAGCCTCAAAATTCAAACTTACATTCAGGTAACGTTCTTTATAAAAATAGAATTTAGTGTTCAAACTTCAGACTAAGAATTGAACAATTGAAAAGAGGAAAAGTGTTTTGAAAAATACAGTGCTCTAAAAAGTTCTACCTATCGTGGGAAAGTAGGAAGGCCATGAATGTTGAATGTGGCAATTTGCTATCAAAAGGATGGAAGAATATGAATGTGTCTTTGATACACGTTAGAACACCTTGAGGAGTGAGTTTATCGTAGCTTGATGGAAGCATTTAATTATATCATATGGGAACTTTTACAAATGGGAGGCGTCATTGATAGACGTTAAGGGAGGAACAGTTGTCACCAAATAAAGTTACTTTACTGACCACCAATTGCATTCCTCACGAGAATTCTTCTTGACTGTGTGTTAAGTCTTGGACTCAGACACAGCTTGTACCAGTTGTTTTTTCCCACAATAATCCACTGTGTTATGTTAAGTTATATTTTGAAGAGTACGTTAAGTGTTTAGGTTTAGCTCTGCATACATCACATTGTGTAGATGATTACTTTATATAGTTCAGTAATATTGAGCATTTATTTAAGGAATTAAATCATAACAAAAAATTGGCCGTGTTGACATTGAAGGGATTCCAACACAGAGCGAAGGCGATATGTATGAAAGATCCAGGTAAATCATTGTCGATAGAAAAGATGCTTAATTTGAAGAGAAGCGACTTGTTCAAGTCATCGCTATAAAGATGTGTAGCGTCTTACTTGAAGCATAAGTTAGGATTGCCTCTATTGTGGCTTACTTGTGTTAAGCATATGTTCATTGAATAGACTTATTTATGGGACAGCCATCTATATTGTATAGTATATCTTGTAAGGTGTTTTATTTAATGTTTCATAAGAAATGTATACATTATTTTTTTTTTTATTTAATACCTTTAATATTAGACAGTAAATTTAAAAGATATGTTATTTTTCGTTACTTTAAGTTATATTGAGGATCCATTTTGTTTATTATTGTATTGTTGTCGTGTTAGAAGGTTCATGGCATAACATAGCATTTTAAATAATGTTATTGTGAAGACTTATATTTCTTGTTTTTCACTTCTGTAATCCGAGAAAGGCTATTAGCCAAAATAACATTATCATATTGTCATGGTATCTAATTTGAACAATTCACATAATCGTTTTCAAAAATTTTATCTTCTTTTAATCTAAGCAATGTGTATACAAAATAAATGTGTTTGAAGGGAAACAATCGCATTCTTACACTACATGTTTCATTCGATATTATTTAGGATTTTGTAAGAGCTTTTATTTTATTTCTGTGCCATGCAAATGTATTGTTTTATTTTATATAAAATGGTTTTATAAATTATTGCTAAATTTGTTAAAAATATTAATTATTTAACTCCCTTTTTAAAATTTAATAACACACGTTAAATTTCAAACTTTACAAGAAGTATATATGATATTAATTATGCTTAACCAGGGTTCCTCACATCACCACAACATCTATAAGTAGACTATTATGATTTATATAAAAGCCTAGTCCACTTGACTTCGATCCCTTCTTCTAGGGATTTAATATGAATGAATAGTCAGCATGTTTGCAATGATCATCTTGCAAATTGTGTACGAAAATCTTATAATATCTAGATATATGTAAAAGTGAAAGTTTGTCGATTGGTTTGTTTGTTTGTTGGTCTGTTTGTTCTACAAATGCTTTTACATGGATGGATGGATCTTGGCCAAACTTGACACATATATACATCATTATCCGGAAGGAACTCGTAAGGGGCTATGAACTTTTTATGACATTCTGTTTGGGGCCGGAGGCACCGAATTTTTTTTTCTAATATGATCTATATAAAAAAAATAACAACATATACTCCTACACGAGTTGATGGATCTTGACCAAACTTAGTAAACATGTACTTTATTATCCATTTTCAAATATCGAATGGCACTGAACGCATAATATCCATTTCTCTGGGCCGGGGCCCCAGTTCATTTTTTCTTATACACTCTTTGTTCGTATTGAAATATCGGTGGATTTAAAACTAGTCTAATAAAACCCATTCTAAAATTTTCCAGAAAGCTCGATCCTTTTGAAAAGCTCTATCTATGGCATTTGTAAGGAGATTTTAATGGGATTAGTTTTAAATGTTAACTCTATTATTTATGCGTCTGATATTTGTAGGGCCTCTCATCTCAGACATACTAAAAAGGTACTTTATGAAATAAGCCCTCATTGGGGCCCTTATTTTAATTAAAATACACTATAATCATACTCCGTTTTACTCATTTTATTTTCACTATAATCATAGTAGTGAAAATTAGTTGTATAATATTTCGTGTTTAAAAAATAAATACTAATAAAAGTAATGTTTTAAACTTTTCATGGAGGATATTAAACTTAATCTAGAATGTTCCAAACTGTTCTTAAATGTTCTACTGTAATATATTATGGAATTTAAAAGCTTATTTGAACAAAATCGCACCTAGAATGATCCAAAAGAGGAAAAGGATCCTATGGGGGGTCGAGATCTAACAGTAAACTGGTACAGATCGATTACACGATCCCTTCGGGTAAAGCGATCAAACAGGCATCGGGATCCTATCGGGAAAAGGAATAACATCGGAATAGAGGGTGCCGATATGGAACGGGATCCAACAGTGTACGGTATCTTAACGGGATCGGTAATCCATCGGGATCAACTGACATCCGGATTCTACTGGGATCAAGACAGCTACAGGATCGGGATCCCACCGGGATCTGGATTTCCCCTGGAATCGTAGCCACAAGAAAACGGGATCCCACCGGGACGGGATAACGCCGGGAAAGGGGATTTCCCCGGGATCGTGGTGAGAATGGTATGGGGATCCCACCATGAACGGGATCAAAACGGGAAAATGGATTTCACCGGGATCGTGGTGAGAATGGTATGGGGGTCCTTTTGAGATTGGGGTCTTATCGGGATCGGGGCCCTAATGCAAGCCCGTGCAATGCCGGGTCAATTGCTATATTTTATCATATCATATTTATAAAAGTGAAAATTTGTGGATGTGTTTGTTTGGCGGTATGTTCTACAAAGGCTTTTCCATGGATTGATGGATCTTGACCAAACTGTGCACATATATGCATCCTTATCCAGAAGGAACTATGGTTTAGGTATCTTTATAACATTCCGTTTGGGGCCGGGGACCCGAATTCGTTTTTTTTTTCGCTAACATATGATATATAATTATATTAATTGCGTATTATAATATTGCGTATTTGAAAAATAAATTATTAGAATAGTATTTTTTTACAGGTTTTATGGAGCATTTCAAATTAAATCTAGAATCTTCCAGAAGGTTCTATATTATTCTAAGAGGTTATATAACTTAATGCAAACGCTTATTCGAACATTATGGCACTGAGAATGATCCCATAGAGGAATAAGATCGTAATGGTGAGTGAGACCCATTAGTTTACTAGAAACCATAGGTAACGGGAACAAATCGGGTAACGGGACCAAACCGAGACCGGGATCCTATCGGTAAACGTGATAAAATTTAAAAAGATCGACTTTTATTGTCAGGAAAGGGCTTCTTTATAAGCACTATGAAAAATAGAGAGGGCAAATAGAGTAACAACTGGTAATACCTGAAAATAGAAGGGATTTCATTCTCTCAAATGGGCATTCGGGACTTCTAGCTGGACACATGACCATAAACAAGACGCGGGAAAGAATATATGCTCAATTTTATTTGCCTGGGATAGATAGAGATATTAAAAATTACATAAAAACATGTGATATTTGTCAAAAGGCCAGATACCCAGGACAGAATAAACCCGTAGAATTAGAGAAAATGAACATAATAACAACCCCATTTACTAAAGTCGCCATTGACATATTGGGTCCCATGCGAATGACAGCCAGAAAAAATAGATTTATCGTGACCCTAATTGACACTGCAACAAGATGGCCTGAGGCCGTCGCCTTAAAAGCTACAACTGCTGAGACAATAATAGAGGCACTGGGCGTCATATTTTCTAGAATAGGCTTTCATGAAGAGATACTATCCGATAATGGACCTCAATTTAAGTCTGATATATACGCCCAGGTCACGAATTACTTGGCAATTAAAAGAGCAAACTCGTCCCCATATCACCTTAGTTCAAATGGGTTAGTTGAAAGTTTCAATGGTTCACTTCAATCAATGCTGCGAAAACTGAACGCAAAAGAACGCGATAATTAGGATAGGTTTATAAGTTCAGCATTATTTGCTCTGAGGGAGGAGCCTAATGAACCCACCAAGATTTCACCTTATGAAATGGTATATGGGCGTAAAGTACGAAGCCCAATGTCTATAATAAAGCATCTGTTTACCGACGACTTTATAAAGATAGAAACAAAGACCGTTTATCAATACCTACTAGATATAAAACACAGACTTCAAAGGACAGCAGAACTAGCGCTCTCCAGCAATGAAACCTCTAAAGTTAAAATGAAAACATATTATGTCAAAAAGACCTGTTCTAGGAATATCGATGTGGGGGACTACGTTCTGCTTCTGAAACCCAAAAGAAAAAACAAACTGGCTTTATTCTGGGATGGACCATATAAAGTTATTCGCCGTACTTCAAAATTTAATGTTACCATTTAGAAAGGGATGTCCACAAAAACCTATCATATTAACAGAGTGATGAAATATCACGACCGTCACAAAGATGTACAACCAGTGGAAGAGGAACACATGTTACACAGCTGCAAAACTTCCATCGTTATGGAGGATGATTTCGATGACAACAATGACATAAACACAACAGGTGATTTGTTGACTTTACCGACGCCAAGCTCCACAGATAAGGAAAAACTCAAACAAGTTTGCATTAATCGTCATTTGTCACAACGTCAAACAGACAAGGTCACAAGGCTAGGGGCTGAATTTGACGACGTCATATCTGACATTCCAGGGAAAGAAATCGTTGAAGAGTTTAACATAAGAGTCACATCAAACAAGCCGATAGTTTTGAAACAATTCACCGTCCCATGACAGTTAAAAGATTAGCTTGACCAAGAAGTGAAAATTATGTTAGAATTAGGGATCAATGAAGAAAGTACTTCACAATATGCCGCCCCTGTGGTATTAGTTAAGAAAAAAAATGGTTCGATTCGTTCCTGCGTAGACTATTGCAAACTAAAGTCAATCACAGAGTTCGATGCCGAAGTCATCCCTGACCCAGAAGATATTTTCTCAGTGTTATAGGCAGCCATATATTTTTCTAAAATAGACCTTACTAAAGGATTCTGGCAGATCCCTGTATCTGAAAATAGTAAGCCTTATACTGCCTTCAGGGTTTAATTGGGTCATTTTCAATTCCGTTATTTACCATTTGGCCTAAAAAACAGCCCCTCCATTTTCACCAGAGTAATTAGAACACTGTTGAATAATATTGACAATGTAGTTTCTTACTTCGATGATATTTGTATCTACACTCGTTCTTGGGAGGAGCATATAGAAACATTAACTGAAGTGTTTAACAAATTGAGGGAAGCTGGGTTTACGGCTAAACCGGGTAAACTGGGACTGGGGTTCGAAAAGGTTATGTTTCTGTGATATTGTGTCGGAAAAGGGAACAAGGACCCGACCCGAACAATGTTGACACAATTCTCAAACTTAGAACCCCCCGAACTAAGAAAGAAGTGAGAAGCTTGTTTGGACTTGTAAACTACTATAATAAGTTTATCCCTAAATTATCTGATATTGTACATCCTTTAACCAATCTCTTGCGAGGGGGAGCCCCTGCAAAATTAGACTGGACAATTGTGTGCGATAATGCTC
This sequence comes from Lymnaea stagnalis, assembly GCA_964033795.1. Lineage (NCBI taxonomy): Eukaryota > Metazoa > Mollusca > Gastropoda > Lymnaeidae > Lymnaea > Lymnaea stagnalis. The sequence goes on along the minus strand of CAXITT010001310.1, from coordinate 94,982 downwards.
TTAAATGCATTCAGAGACATTTGGCGAGGGAACCCATTCTAAAACTACCCGATCCTTCAAAACCATTCACTCTCCAAACGGACGCCTCCAACATCGGAATTTCATGCTGTTTGATGCAACACGTTGACGGGATGCTGCGCCCTGTCAGATTTATGGGCCGGAAACTCCTCCCGAGAGAACAGAGATACTCAGTCATTGAAAAGGAGTGTCTGGCTATAGTATGGTCAGTACAACGACTCTCTAAGTATTTGTACGGGCAAGTTTTCGAACTAATTTGTGACCACAAACCACTGTCATTTCTTCAAAGCGCCAACTATAGTAACTCACGTATATGTAGATGTGCCCTGACACTACAAGAGTATAGTTTTACAGTGCAGCATATTAAGGGAACTGACAATTTCGCGGCCGACATGCTGTCCCGATTGGTCTAATTGTTCAATTTCATATAAAATTTATTTCATTAATAGCTCACCGACTCTACTGACATTATCATGGCTTAAGGTGAAAAGGGGGAAGAACTCAAACATTTAAACTGGTGGATCGCGGGGGGTGGTATTATTTCATGACTTTTAAATGTGTTATTTCATGACTATTAAATGTGTTATTTCATGACTATTAAATGTGTTATTTCATGACTATTAAATGTGTTATTTCATGACTATTAAATGTGTTATTTCATGACTATTAAATGTGTTATTTAATGACTATTAAATGTGTTATTTCATGACTATTAAATGTGTTATTTAATGACTATTAAATGTGTTATTTCATGACTATTAAATGTGTTATTTCATGACTATTAAATGTGTTATTTAATGACTATTAAATGTGTTATTTCATGACTATTAAATGTATTATTCCATGACTATTAAATGTATTATTCCATGACTATCAAATGTATTATTCCATGACTATTCATGTCATGATTACTGGAGGTATGATCTCATAAGAAGTGAATATATTAAGCAAATAAGTCTTAGGGGCTGGTAAACATGATTCAATTGTAAGTCGAGGTTGCAATTGTCTCTTATATGAACCGAAATGGAAAGACTACTTAATATATGATTTACAATATATGTCCTTAGTTATATTGAATCATATGTAAGACAGTTAGGTAACATAGTTTGTCGGTATTGGTGTGTCTAGATACCATACCGTCTTGCTTCAGTTATCCGCATGTTTACAGTTAACTTAAGTACTCCAAGAAATGAATGTGTTGGACATGAATACCTTGGATATGCTGACGTACTTAATTATAAATTTGGGAAAACAAAGAAAAAAAAATAGGGGTGGGGAGCAGTGGCACGCATTTTGGAAAGCGACAGACAAACGGAACATCCCGCCCTCATAGAGTGTACTAACTGGCTGAACAATTAATGGCTGTCCATAGGATTACCGATGTTGACAATTTTTTTTCCTCTACAATCAGTTTTTCCNAAATGTATTATTCCATGACTGTTCATGTCATGATTACTGGAGGTATGATCTCATAAGAAGTGAATATATTAAGTAAATAAGTCTTAGGGGCTGGTAAACATGATTCAATTGTAAGTCGAGGTTGCAATTGTCTCTTATCTGAACCGAAATGGAAAGACTACTTAACATATGATTTACAATATATGTCCTTAGTTATATTGAATCATATGTAAGACAGTTAGGTAACATAGTTTGTCGGTATTGGTGTGTCTAGATACCATACCGTCTTGCTTCAGTTATCCGCATGTTTACAGTTAACTTAAGTACTCCAAGAAATGAATGTGTTGGACATGAATACCTTGGATATGCTGACGTACTTAATTATAAATTTGGGAAAACAAAGAAAAAAAAATAGGGGTGGGGAGCAGTGGCACGCATTTTGGAAAGCGACAGACAAACGGAACATCCCGCCCTCATAGAGTGTACTAACTGGCTGAACAATTAATGGCTGTCCATAGGATTACCGATGTTGACAATTTTTTTTCCTCTACAATCAGTTTTTCCCTCATCTTTGGTCAACATTTTTGGTGTGTCATCTTTTATTTTTAGAGCACATGGAATGGTTGTTTAATAATTTTATGGTGTTTATGAACGTTTACCTTAGGATGTTTTGCCTATGTTAGAATTCTGTGATTAGAGTGTTCAATTTGTTGTTAGAATTCTGTGATTAGAGTGTTCAATTTGTTGTTAGAATTCTGTGATTAGAGTGTTCAATTTGTTGTTAGAATTCTGTGATTAGAGTGTTCAATTTGTT
>CAXITT010001310.1:40597-79138 GCA_964033795.1 Lymnaea stagnalis | reverse complement strand
AATTTGCAATGACATCCATGATACACCTCATTACATTTGCAATGAAATTTAGATGACTTTCAAGGATTGTCACTGGCCAGTTCTTGTGTCTCTAAATTGCTCTGTGTTGACATCCATTTACTGTTAACACGGCCTCATCTAGCCTAAAATAAAGGCTGACTCTTCATGATGTATATAAGGCAATTACCTACTCTTTGTGCTATCTTCAGAGCCATACCTACCTACATACCATAGTCTTACAGGTATAAACTAAATGTCTACATACCATAAGAATTAGTAACATAAACTACCATATATTTTCTATATTCAGACGCCATACCAGCACATGTGGATTATTGTGGCAAAGAAAGTTACACTCTAGGTCAGATTCTAAATCTTAACACACAGGAAATTAGTTTCATGTGATGACTGCAGTTGGTAATACGTAAATTAACTGCATTTTGTGTCACTTATATACATCATCGTTTCTCTCAAACTTCTGTTTTGTTGCGTTCCATTTTTCAGGTTTAACCCAACTTTGTTTGACTCATTTTGTATTCTATCCATGACGTCTCCAAGTGGCAAAAGTTTCTAATGACTTTAAAGTCTGCCATCATGCAACGATAAATGTACGCTTCAAGGCATTCTATTGCGAGTCAAATACCACCATAAATACTTACATTCATACATCTACCTCCTGATGACAACAACCACATATTACCACTAGTCATGACCTTCCAACTCCCCCCCCCTCTACGATAGGTAGATTGTAGAGAGTACTTTGACCATGACGTAATGGTCACGGTCACCTGTGACACCTAGCGCCTCCTCTGCCTCTCTTTTTCCCAACTTCAAACATCTTCTTATTATTTTATGTATCACTTGTTTAAATCTCCCGAACCAGATGGAGAGGAAACTCATGCTATAAAATAATATGTGATATGACATAAGAGTCTTTGATTACTACTAAAAAAACATACCTGACATTTAGTTCCTACAAATTTTATTAAAATATTGACGATTTATATCACATGTAACCACTGCTCCGGCATCAAACAGAAATTCGTACATGTTCCCCTAGACAGCGACGAGGCCACGACAGACAGTTCCGGCTGTTAAAAACAAGAACAAAGTACAAGAGCTCCTCATTCCTGCCGAAGACAATAGGGGACTAGGGGACTGTTACAAGCTTCCAAAAGCAACAGTTGAGGCGCCTACACTCGACGTATTTGTGTCTATTGCCTCCTGTATTCCAATCCCCAGTTCGTAATACCACTGCTGATTGTAAGTACCTTAGACGGTCGATTTGTGTGTGCATTCTGGACCACACCCACAGCTGTGATGTCAAGAGGTCTTGGCCAATGTAGAACCATTACAAATCAGGAGGGGAAAATCAATATTAAGTGCCGTTGAGAGGTACCGACGGCTGCTGTAAAGATCTATATCTGCTGTAAAGAGTTATATTTCTTGTTTTTCACTTCTGTAATCTGAGAAAGGCTTTTAGCCAAAATAACATCATCATATTGTCATGGTATCTAATTTGAACCATTCACATAATCTTTTTTCAAAAATGTTCTCTTTTTTTCATCTGAACTATGTTTTAACAAAATAAATGTGTTTCAAGGGAAACAATCGCGTTCTTATACTACATCTTTTAGTCGGTATCATTTTGGATTTCGTAAGAGCTATAATTTAATTTTTGTGCCATGCCAATTTATAATTTTTATAGGTACAATGGTTTTGTATTTTTTTTTAAATTATTAAAAACATTCATTATTTAACTTTTTTTAAAAAATGTTAATACAAACTTTACATTTTAAACATTATAAAAAGTATATATAATATTACTTATGCGAAACCAATGTTCACATTTTTGTCTCTTTGTTTTTAAGTGGACTATTATGTCCTATATAAATCTGTAATCCACTTGCCTTCGATCCCCTTCATTTAGGGATTTAATAGAAATAAATACTCAGCGCAATTGATAATAATGCAAATTGTGTACGACAATTTTATCATATAAAGATATATGTTAAAGTGTGTGGATTTGTCTGTTTGTTTGTTCGTGGGTCTGTTTGTTCTACAAAGGCTTTTACATGGATTGATGGATCTTGACCAAACATGAAACATTTAACTATCATTATCCTGAAGGAACTCTTAAGGGGCTATGAATTTTGTATAACATTCCGTTTGGGGCCGGGGGCCCGAAATCGTTTTTTTTCCTGATATGATCTATATAAAAAATTAACAGCAAATACTCCTACACGAGATCCATTCAGTGTCCGTATTGAAATATCGGTGTATTTAAAACTAATAATATCCATCCTAGAATTTTCCAGAAAGCTCGATCATTTTAACAAGCTATATCTAGAGCATTTTAAGTAGATTTAAATGGGACCAATTTAAATTTTAACTCTATTATGGAGGCGTCTGACATTTGTAGGGCCCCCCATCTCAGTCATACTAAAAAGGTACTTTATTAAATAAGCTCTCATTGGGGCTCCTATTTTAATTTAAATATACTATAGTCATAATAGTGAAAATTGGATGTATAATAGTACGTGTTTGAAAAATAAATACTTATCAAAGGATTTTTTAATACTTTTAATGAAGGATATTAAATTTAATCTAGAATATTCCAGACGGTTCTTTAATGTTCTACGGTGATATATTATGGTATTTAAAAGCTTATTTGAACAAAATCGCACCGAGAATGATCCAAAAGAGGAATAGGATCCTAGGGGGATCGAGATCTAATAGTAAACTGGTACCCATGATTACGCGAAAAGATAAAACGGTATAAAAATAAGAAATAGCACTTAGCTGGGAAATAGTATCTGTCGGCAGCAAGATAAATGTTTCTCACATTTTGTTTTGTTCGCTGACGAAGGCTTTCTGCCGACACGTTCACTGTTTTGTTACGTTTATTTTTTCAGGTTTAACCCTACTCTGTTTTACTCATTTTATATTGACGGAGGGTGGGCTCATGAACCAATCATTTATTGTTTGTTCATCTTTAAAAATAAGGATCGCAAGAGAGTAGACACATGGTGTAAAAAAAAGAATCAAGTTGTAAGATAGTAGTCACCAGTTATATAAAGGAATCTAGGTGTAAAAGAGTAGACACCAGTTGTAAATCAGAGTGGAGTTGTTAGAGAGTAGACATTAGTTTTAAATTGAAGTCTAGTTGTAGGAGAGTACCCATCAGTTGTGAATAGGAGTCTAGTTGTAAGAGATTATTCACCAATTTTAAACAGGAGGTAGATTAAAGAGCGTAGACACCATGTGTAAAAAGGAATTAAGTTGTAAGATCGTAGACACCTGTTGAAAAAAATGAATCTATTTGTAAAAGAGTAGACACCAATTGTAAGTAGGATTCTGGTTTTAAGAAAGTAGACACGAGTTTCAAATATGAGTCTAGTTGTAAGCAAATAGACACCAACTGTAAATAGGTGTCTAGTTGTGAGAGAGTATACACCAGTTGTAAATAGGAGTCTAGCTGTAAGAGAGTAGATACCAACTATAAATAAGAGTCTGGTTGTAAGGACGTAGACACCAGTTGTAAATAGGTGTTTAGTTGTGAGAGAGTAGACACCAGTTGTAAATTAATATCTATTTTGAGAGAGTATACAACAGTTGTAAATAAGAGTCGAGTTGTTAGATAATAGACAGCAGATGTAAATTGAAGTCTAGTTGTAAGAGTGTAGACACCAGTTGTAAACAGGGTTTAGATGTAAGAGAGTACACATCAGTTGTAAATGTTTGTCTAGATGTAAGAGCGTAGACAACGAGTAACTCTTAAATGAATTGTCTAAGTTAGAATATAGTTACCGACTGCTTATTATGTAACGTGTCCAAGTTATGATGCAGTTACAGACTCAATCTTAAATGTTATATATCGTATTAGTTTGATAACAAACATAAAATATTCATTTGACGTGTATTTTACTCGTATGTTAACAACATTCCTATAATATACTTATGTATAACACAGTTCCTATACAATACTTATGAAAACATAATTCATATAAAATACTTTTTAAAACTTGATTCCCACATCATATGTACGTAAACATTATGTCCACATCATACTTATGTTAACATGATTTCAATGTTATATTTGTGTAAAAAATTCATATATTTATTTATTTATTTAGGCATTTTTATATAGCGCTTATCATAAAGCTCTAAGCGCTTTACAATTATTAAAACATGTAAACTAAGTAAATACAAATGAGACACTAGGATAGTAACTACTATTCTATAGGAACAATGAAAATATATCATACTTATGTAAACATGATTCCTATATATTCTTATAGAAATATTGTCTATTTAAACAACAGGCAGCTAGCTTTCTGTTCAGTGTCAATATGCAATGACTTGAGCTGTTAGAAATATTGATGTCAATAGTTAATGACGTTCTATCTAAATGGATCACATTCTTATTAAAAAAAAAAAAAAACAAGGTTTCAATTTCATCCCTTATTGATCGATAAACTTATACAACGACAAAAATAAATATGAAATGAAGTAAAAGGTGGGGAAAAAAATACTTTATTAAGTTTTGGAAAAAAATATTTCTTTATTTAAGATTAACAAAGCTAAAATTTACAGCAATTAAATGTGTTTATCAATGGTGTAGAAATGTACTGAACTAATTTATATGAACAACTTGGGACATCATAGGTTTAGGTAACTCAGTGGATGAATCAAAAGAATGTCCAGACATGATGTAGAAATCTACCCACACCTACCCGAAATCTCTCTTGGGTATACATATTTATTTTTCTCAGAAGTGCGAAACCTATGTGTATACTTACACTCAACACTAACTATGGAAAATCACATTAACATGCTATGACATGCTTTTTTCTAGAGCTGCAAAGAATTAGTCATATCAAAACTTTCTTAAAATTTGATGCAACTAAGAGACTGATGTCTGCATTCATTCATGGACTACCAAAATGCTCTAATTGTTGGTTTCCCACCTACGCTCCTGGATAAATTTAAAAAAAAAGCACATAATAATGCGGCTCGCATTGTTCTTCACAAAAGCGAATTCGACTCTGCTAAAACATTTCTGAGAGAGTTGCATTGGCTGCCGGTCCGCGCTCACATAGAGTATAAAATTGTAACTCTGTGCTGCCACTGCTTGCATGACGTGGCACCATCCTATCTCGAAGCGCTCTTGACGACTTATGTACCCACAAGTCAACTCTACTCATCTGATAGTGGAAAACTTTCGATACCATGTGATCGCCATGAGACTTACGGACGACGCCCTTTCGCATTTGCTGGCAAAACAATTTGGAACACACTTCCTGTCGCTGTCAGAAACAGCCAGACACTGGCGTCTATCAATACATATTTGAAAACACATCTATTTTGCAAACAACTTTTGGTGTGATTTTGTCTACCCTCTTTTCCAGCTTGCTATTATCTTCTAGATATATTGGTTTGTATTGTTTACAGTTGCAATGGATGAAAGACTTTAAATGGGTATTCTTGTTATTGGGATGAAGAGTGATGTCCATTAAAATCTATTATTATTTCTACTAATCAATATGTAATATACTTAAGACATCTTAGTTTAGATAAATCAGTGCAGCCATCAAACGAATGTTCATACAGCGTGTAGAATTTTACGCACTAACCAATATGAACTACTTGGGACAGCTCAAATTTAGGTTAATCAGTTGATGCATTTAAAGAATGTTTTAGGTTTAGGTAAATCAATGGATGCAAAAACATTTTAATGTGAATTGTATTCATTGTTTAAAAGGAGACATTTTTTAAATTCATCAGACAAAAATCAAGATTTCGTTTATTTAACATAATAAAATACAGCTTGTCTTTATTTTTTTATTATGTTAAATAAACGAAATCTTGATTTTTGTCTGATGAATACGTTGTTGAACTTTCACTTATATTAATACAGTGAGTTGTCAAGGTGCAACGACAAATTAATACTGTGTGTTGTTAAAGTGCTAAATTAAACTAATACAGTGTGTTGTTCAAGATCTATGTTAAATTAAAACAGTGTAGAGTTCAAGTGTCATGTTATATTAATAAAGTTTTTTATTCAATTGTTATGGTATATTAATAAAGTTGTTTGTTCAAGTATTATGGTATATAAATACAGAGTGTTGTTCAAGCGTCACGTTATATAAATATATTGTTGTTGCCAGTATCAACAATGTTTGGGAGGAGTCTTTGGGGAGGAGTTATATGTGAGGAGACTTTTGAGAGGAGTCTTTTGAGTGGAGAATTTTTCCTCGTATTTAGTAAACTGTCTTCACAAATAACAAATGCAACGTTTTAGTATTCCCTATATTCTGATTCATAATGAGATCGAGTTTCATATCTATAACAAAATTGATGGTCTTATCCATAAAAACACACATTGCCTTTTCCATAAGAAGACACATTGAGAGATGCATAATGTGATAAATACAAATGGCATAATGGTATATATATTGATTGAATATAACTAAAGCAATATAGTGTTATATATTTTTGTCAGAAAGTAAATGATGTTTATTTTACATCTCATTAAACATAGTTACAAACATTTGATAAACATCGTTTTTAAACATGTATTTTTTAAATTAATACTTAACTCAATAGACTTGAACAAGAATAGGTAGCGTATAATACATATTAGTTTAACATAAAAACACTAAATGACGTCATCAATTCTTGATTAGTTCTGTATGCTTTGCTCAATTTTCAGGTTATGTTAAAACGTCTATTTTTAATCACTTTTAACACCTCCCCCCACCCTTCCAAATATTAAATAAATACATAAGAAACATAATTAATTAAATTTTGATGTGTATATATATAAATATTAGTATCCTATATATAAAATGCATTAGATTCAATAGGTTATTGATATATTTTGACAACAGACGACACTTCCAGCGTAGTGCATAATTTCGTTTCAATGTCTCATCAAGTCTTTGCCAGTGAGCAACATGTATTCAAACCTGTGCAGTTTGAACAGAGTCTTTTGACCATGAAACTGCAAAAAAAATAAATTTAACAATTTATACAATGGCGTCTTATTTAAAACTAAAATATAATTAAATATTATAGTTTAAAACGTGCAGTAATAATGTGGCAATATAGTAAAGCCCATCAGAAAAGGACTAAGGAAGGGAGACAAAATGGTCAATAAAATGTAATTTATATTTTTGAATGCAGGTGCAAACACGAAAAGTAGCAGGGGTCCCAGGAAGTCAAATCACTTTGACTATGCTACAAAAATGGAAAATATTGACTCAGAGATATAACTTTTAAGAAATGACCAAGAGATATTGTCAAGACAAGTATTGATAATGAGATGTTGTCAAGAGTATTATTGAAATTCAAGTTTTATGATCTGCAACACAAGGGCTCCGCAAAGCGTCAAATTTCCATCTACCATTTTTACTTAACAAAATATGCATTCAAACAACACAAGTATGCCTTTTGGCAAATCTTTCAGCATATAATGTGGGTCTTTCTATCTACTTGAACATGAAGGACTCTGGGGCTGTAATGTTTCCCAAGTTGTTTCAGTCGTGCATGAATGTAGTTAGGGTTAGCTGATGGAAGAGAACAACAGGAAATAATACACACATTGATAGACTCACAACATAGTTTAGTACAAAGCCGTTGGTAGCGAAGACTAAGAAATAATGAACAGTTTGATTGACACATAACATAGTCTGGAAAACTATGTCCTTAATCCTAATGAATTTTACTTACAGACTTAAAAATGGGATCACCTCTATCTCTGTTTTTAACAAATAATGTGTTTTGAAGAAATTGTTTTAACAGCATTTGATGCTCAATTATGTGTAGTTACATATATTTTCCATATTCTATATTAGCATGATATAACATGCGCATTGCATCAAATTGTTTCTCATATTCTGATATAAATGTTTGACCACGATTTCTTAAGTCCAGTCCGTTTGCTTGTGATTAAAAGATATCCTCACCATTTCCTATTGAAATCCCTTTCACTTTCTTAAATAAGAATTGATTCATTCTTCTATATATTCCACAACTTATATTGCATTGAAAATTTAAACTAGCTACAGGTGGTGTAAACACATACCATTTCAAATACTGCAGTGACCGCATGGTAGGTAAGGATTTTTTAGTACTCGTAACGCAGAAAGATTTTGACACAATGTTGAAACTTCTACTACTACTACACACCACTCCTGGCAATGTAAGTTGTTACGTGATTATTACTCTTTACCTTTAAGTTTATATTATTACACTTTAACTTCATTTTTTTATCTAACTAACATATAGTTTGTACAATAGTTTCTAATATCAAATACANTTTTTTTAACCAATTTTTTATAAATTTAAAAAAAAAAAAAAATAACCCCCCCACCCCCCCCCCCCGAAAAGAAAAAAAAAAACAACTTCTGAGTTGATACAGTCGTATGAATAAAAAAGTCATTTATATTTTTAGTTTTCATGTTATAGAAATACATATATTGTTTTTTTGTTTTTTTATATATGTTGTTAAAATGAAATGTTTAAATAATAGGAATTAAAATTTCAGTCATAAATAATTTTTCAGGGGAAATAAGTGTTACATATTTTATATTTAATAAAGACATATTTAGGGATATTATGGCATATTATAACTTATAAAGATTTGTTCTAAAATCGTGTTTTTTAAGTAGAGTAATAAGAAACTTTCAAATGTTTGGAATTTTTTAGCGTATTTTAACATTTCTAACGTGATTTTGCATCTTTTGAAAAACTTTGAATTTTGAATTATGCAAGTATTATATATTTTAAGTAATAAATCATAAGGCCTGGTAACTGTAATATTTTTTCCAACAGGGCGTATTCTCTTACGCTCGAATTCGATCCTTACTTGTAAGGCTGCAATTCAAAAATACTCTATCTCTCTCTCTCTTCCACACACACCACCTTCCCAACCCCTTCACTCAAATCCTTGGATGTCCAATCTCCTTGTACGCATATATTATTAGCTGTACCCCGACATTTAAAACGTATCTAACTTGAAATTAGAGCTATTTTAACTCGTATAATTTACCCCACTTCAATTTAAATTCAATTTAAATTCCATCATCGCTTCTCATTCTTAACTTACACTACAGTACAGCTCTATCATGTCGACGGAAATCGGGTTAGCAAAAAAGAGTCCAGATAAGCGATGGGCATGATAAACGAAAACCAATATGGCGGAAATATATTACAAATATTGAAATTTCTTTATTGACATGATATGCCATAATAAATGCAGGTACTTCAGTAAAAACATTTTTTTAAAATATATTACAGATATTTAGAGCAAATTTCAAATACAAAATTAAAACCAGAATCCACTTTTTAATCAATAGTCCATAATTAAAGCTCTCCCTAAACAATGGTTTAATAGTTTTAGCACAAGACAAACTCTTTCAAATGAAACTTATTTTTAATTATGCTAAAGTTTTTTATTTGTTTATTTGAAGTTTGATATTCTTCTACCTGAGTTTAAAGGCCGACGATTGGTCAAGGCAGTGTTTATTTCAGACATTTTTAACCAGCTGGAATTTAATATGTTTCGGGTGCTGGGGGGGTGTGACATTTGCCAGCGCTATAGGCGTAACTAAGGGGTGGCAGATGGGGCATATTTCCCGAGCGACAGACTAGTGGTGGGGGGATTGGGGTGGAAATGGATTTTGATGATATTAAATGGTTGAAAATAACTCGTTGTAGAGTTGGATTGAGGGGTAAACATAAATCGTGTCCCTTTGGCCAAAACTTTGTAGATTTACACCTGCTAGTGGAGACGATATAAGGTGGATGGAGTGGTCCACAGAGGTGTCACGTTTTCTTTATATGCAAGTGTTGAATTTTTGGAACACTGCAGAATTTGTTAACGTGAAGTGGAGGAAGTCAAACATATTTCCCAGCAGAACTAATACTAGGTGCGACACCAGGCATTGTATCTATATATACCAAAATATGGGATCATTTTCATCGAGAAAAAGGGCTGAAGTTTGGGGCACCGATGAATTTTAAATGTTGAAGGGGTCTGAGGAGCCTGCTCTCCAGAACATGTTTGATTCTATTCAAGTCAAAAGCAGTATTTTTAAATATACCTTTTGGGGCGGGCCTTAAATATTTTGTTCGTATATATGTTATATTTTTATAATTTCTAACATATCTAATGTATGTGTTGATCAATCACTAGAAGTGCGTGGGTTACATTTTGAACATCCACGCTTCTCACATGTACAGCTGCATGCTGCCTTCTCACATGTACAGCTGCATGCTGCCTGCTCACACATCGAAAAACCTTCTATTTTATTTGTATATGCATCAGACCAAAACTATTGTCTTTATAAAAAATATTTCAAAACCATAATTGAAACTTTAACACAATTTCTATCTTTAAATGGAAATGGAACAAATGTCGGGTTCTTATTACTTTAAAAAATAGAAATATGCCATACGGTTAAGAAGTATTGGCTGGGGGGGGGGGGCAGGTCTTTGTTTGTGTTAGTTAATCATATTATGCTTCCTAGTGTTTCATTGCAATCCCTATTGGTAGAGATCAACTTCAAGGGGAGTGCAAATTTTAAAATAAATGGGAGTCGCTTAACAAATTGTTTTGTCACTTGATGAGAGTAATAAACTTTAACCCAATTTCTATCTTTAAATGGAAATGGAACAAATTTCGGGTTCGTATTACTTTAAAAAATAGGAATATGCCATACGGGTAAGAAGTATTGGCTGGGGGGGGGGGCAGGTCTTTGTTTGTGTTAGTTAATCATATTATGCTTCCTAGTGTTTCATTGCAATCCCTATTGGTAGAGATCAACTTCAAGGGTAGTGCAAATTTTAAAATAAATGGGAGTCGCTTAGACAATTGTTTTGTCACTTGATGAGAGTAAATACGAGTAAGACTTCCGATAGGCTGTATGCAACACACTAGGGCTTGACAACAGTAGCCCGTTACACAATACAACTAGTAACTCAAGATGCCTAGACAATGTTCGGCTTTTGGCTGTTCAAATAGTAAAGTTAAGGACAGCGGTATAAGTCTGCATAAGTTTCCGCTTAAGAATAAAGAAGATTTAAGACAATGGCTTGACAAAGTGGATCTCAGTTAAGTATTTACATGAAATCTTGTTTAAAACGGTTATTCAAATATTCGTTCGCCGCACAGGTATTGAATAAACACGCAAATGACGTCTTGGGTATGACGAAATTTCGTTTAATGAAAATTAACAATAAAATAAACGAAGGGGAATGACTCATGCACAAATATTGAATAAACATGCAAATGATGTCATGAGCACGGAGCTCAACAACAGCCAGCCGATGATAGTTCCCATCGGATATCGCTATCAAATTTTTTTTGAAATAACTTGTTTCCTTCAATCATAACTGACGTATATTTATTGTAACATTTATGTATTTCATTAAAAAAAAAAAAACACGTGTATTCCTGAATATTTTGAAAGGTAAAATGTTTAGGTAACATGACATTGGGGAAGCACTGATGAAGACGAACATTTTTCTTTAAAATTACTGGCAGATCAGCTGTTATCTGTTGGTGTGTGTAGCAGCCTAGTGATGGTTTACTATCATCACGTGACCAAAGAAGGAAGTGACTAAGCGACTCCCATTATCTCATTTGTTAGGCTTAGAGACGTCCTGCTTACAACGTTTCAGGACTACTAGATATCGTAATATAGAGCATGTCAGCTCTACGAGAAATTATATACGACATTGTAGATTTACTGGACAGAAAGAATAGTATGTCAACTTCACTAGACAGCATTTACAGCATGTCAGCTCTACTTGACTACATATAAAGCATATTCGCTCCACAAGAAAGCATATACCGCATGTCAGCTCTACTAGACTACATATAAAGAATGTTCGCTCCACAAGAAAACATATACAGCATGTCAGCTCTACTAGACTACATGTAAAGAATGTTCGCTCCACAAGAAAACATATACAGCATGTCAGCTCTACTAGACTACATGTAAAGAATGTTCGCTCCACAAGAAAACATATACAGCATGTCAGCTCTACTAGACTACATGTAAAGCATGTTCGCTCCACAAGAAAACATATACAGCATGTCAGCTCTACTAGACTACATGTAAAGCATGTTCGCTCCACAAGAAAGCATATACAGCATGTCAGCTCTACTAGACTACATGTAAAGCATGTTCGCTCCACAAGAAAACATATACAGCATGTCAGCTCTACTAGACTACATATAAAGAATGTTCGCTCCACAAGAAAACATATACAGCATGTCAGCTCTACTAGACTACATGTAAAGCATGTTCGCTCCACAAGAAAACATATACAGCATGTCAGCTCTACTAGACTACATATAAAGAATGTTCGCTCCACAAGAAAACATATACAGCATGTCAGCTCTACTAGACTACATATAAAGAATGTTCGCTCCACAAGAAAACATATACATCATGGTACTCAACTAGATAGCATATACAACAGGTCAGCTTGTCTAGACATCATTTACAACATATCAGCTTGTCTAAAAGCATACACAACATGCCAGCTTGTCTAAACAGCATATGCAACATGCCAGCTTTTCTAGACAGCATATACAACATTTCAGCTTGTCTAGACAACATATACAGCATATCAGCTTGTCTAGACAGCATATACAACATTTCAGCTTTTCTAGACAGCATATACATTATGTTAGCTTGTCTAGACAGCATATAGAACATGTCCGCTTGTCTGGACAATATAAACTGCATGTCAGCTCCACCAGACAGCACCTCCTATTCTACTTTTTGACAGGGGCGTGTCTAAAAATATGGCAAGTTTAAACACATTTATTTCTACAACCTCCCTTCACAACAACGTTATAACAATGAAACCCACTCTCTCTGTCAATAAAATACGTCAATAGCAAGATCCATATTAACATCAATACGGTCAAACTAAGAAAATGAACTGTAGAGATATCAATATTACCATACTAATCAAATGAACAGTAGTAATATCAATACCCCTAGCACTAATTTCTATTACATTGTCATCTTATTTGTATTAACTGATTAAATATGATTCTATTAATTGTAAAGAAAATTATATATAGCGTGTACCTCATCTTTAGTTTCGCTACTGCCCATACAGGGTCCTAGCCTGCTTCACCAGATCCTTCCAGTTCTGCCTCCATGTGCGAACCCCTGTTTTGTAATACTTCCTCTACATATTCGATCCATCTCAGTCTTTGTCGACAGGTGATTCTTCTGCACATATGTTTCTTCCTGTGGATCACTTTTGCTACCCTACAATCCGGTATCCTTTCAAGTTATACAACTGTGACACAATGGGTTGGTCTTTGTACAATTAGTATAGCTCTTGATTTGTACGGATTCTCCAAACATTTGTGTCTGTCACAGGACCAAATATTTTCAGGAAGATTTTCATGGATATAAATTGAGCAGGATTTTTTTTTGTGCTGCTTTTTTTTTATCTGGTAAGGGACCGATTTTCACTAACATGCGTTATTTTTGATCTGATGATAGAGGTGATGTAAACGTATTTGTTTCCCTTGTGGGGTATTTGTTTTCCTTGTGGGGTATTTGCTCCCCTTGTGGGGTATTTGTTCCCCTTGTGGGGTATTTGTTCCCCTTGTGGGGTATTTGTTACCCTTGTGGGGTATTTGTTTCCCTTGTGGTTTATTTGTTTCCCTTGTGGGGTATTTGTTTACCTTGTGGGGTATTTGTTCCCTTTGTGGGTATTTGTTCCCCTTGTGGGGTATTTGTTCCCCTTGTGGGGTATTTGTTACCCTTGTGGGGTATTTGTTACCCTTGTGGGGTATTTGTTCCCCTTCTGGAGTATTTGTTCCCCTTGTGGGGTATTTGTTTCCCTTGTGGGGTATTTGTTTCCCTTGTGGGGTATTTGTTCCCTTTGTGGGGTATTTGTTCCCCTTGTGGTGTATTTGTTTCCCTTGTGGGGTATTTTTTCCTAGTAGATTCTGTTGGATGAAAGGAGGGTTTGTCTGCTGTCATCATTTCTTTCACCACCAACATTCCTTCAGTGAGCTCATTAACGGTTTATCCTAGATATTTGAAGCCAGCCACTCACTCAAATGTGTGTTTATCTTAATGTTATCATCAGCATGGGTGTCACGTGACATCATATTTATTGTCTTCGTCTAATTTACCACAAAACCAGACTTGTCCGATATCTCTCCTATATTTTTATGTTCTAATATATTAAAGTAGTCTTCTGACACCATCGGTCAAAGTTAAGAAGGTAGATCAAGATAATCAATTACTAGTATGATAGAAGTATAGAAGTGTGATGACACATAATTTCAAAGTTAAAAACGTATATAAAAAGAATCAATTAGTAGTAAGATATCTTTGGTAAGCCCACTACTGGATTCTCATCTGAAAAGAATTAAACTGAAACAACAAGTCTGGAACAGTTTGTTTGTTATTCTAATATAAAACAGAGAAAAACAGTTGGACATTTAATACATTATATGGCTAGACTTTTTTTTTTTTAAACTATATTCTTCAGGAAAATATGTTAAAAAATTTAGCACTTTTATTTGTTCACTAAAGAAATATTTAAAACGTGTACTATTTTTATGCTGCCGTTAAATTCTACATTTATGAAAAATCATACAAATGTAAAAGATTTTATTCCGTCTAGCTCAACAAACATTGAATCAAGTACATTTGAATATATGCTAATAAATATATAAAGGCAAACTGTTATCATATAATTTATAATTACCAAATATCCCTACACTAAAACTCATGCTTTTTCTGTGATATATAAGTTGAACACAAATTGCACATGTTTGATACTTCGTCCTTTGATACCTTGTTATTTAAGTTTTTAAAAATGTGAAGTCGTTATAAATAATTTTCTTAACACTACCAAACACGCGAACAACAAACTTATTTTTTCTGCTTATGATCAGAAGTGACCAGTTTTCCTCACTGCACGATATTTATAATCGAATTTTTGAGACTCTAACAAAAGTATCTTCAAATATACTCTACAATGAATGTAGTTACTCAGACCGCTCTCCATAATATTCCTACCTTGTCAGTAATGAATGAACTGGATGAATAGCCAACTTTACATGAGCTCGAAAAAGCCATCGATTACCTTGCGGATGGGAAGGCTCCAGGGATCGACAGCATCCCAGCGGAAATCCTCAAAAATGAAAAACCTATCCTACTTCAGCCCTTACACGAGCTCCATTGTCTGTGTTGGGAAACAGGTCACATTCCCCAGGACATGAGAGACGCAAACATCGTAACATTGTATAAAAAAAGAGGGGCCGAAGCGATTGCAATAACTACCGAGGTATTTCTCTCCTTAGCTTAGTTGGAAAGACTTTTGGCCGGGTTGCCCTTAAACGATTGTAGAGACTTGCCAACCGCATCTACCCAGAGTCCCAGTGTGGCTTCAGGAGTGGGCGCTCGACAATAGACATGATGTTTTCGCTACGCCAAATGGAGGAAAACTTTCGTGAACAGCATATGCCTCTTTATATTGCCTTCATAGACCTGACCAAGGCATTTGACTTGGTAAGTCGATAAGGTCTTTTCAGTATCCTGCAAAGAATAAGTTGTCCCCCATGACTACTCACAATAATTCAGTCATTTCACAAAAACATGCACAGCACAGTAACTTTCAATGGCTCTGTCTCTGAGTCATTTCCAATTAGCAGCGGAGTAAAACAGGGTTGTGTACTGGCACCAACGCTTGACTACTCACAATAATTCAGTCATTTCACAAAAACATGCACAGCACAGTAACTTTCAATGGCTCTGTCTCTGAGTCATTTCCAATTAGCAGCGGAGTAAAACAGGGTTGTGTACTGGCACCAACGCTCTTTTCAATTTTCTTTTCGATTTTCCTTCAATTTGCTTTCAGTGACTGTGAAGATGGAGTGTACGTCCATACAAAATCTGATGGAAGACTGTTCAATATCACCCACCTTCGTGCGAAGACCAAAGTAAAAAAGGTGCTGATTCGTGAACTGCTGTTCGTTGACGATGCCGCCTTAACATCTCATACAGAAGAAGGTCTGCAGTGGCTGGTTAATTGCCTATCACATGCTTGTAAAGAGTTTGGTCTTTCGATTAGTGTACAGAAAACTCATGTAATGATGCAAGAAGCACCGTCGCCTCCATTCATATCTATTGAGGGTCATAATATTTCGGTTGTTGATCATTTCATATACCTGGGATCCAATATTTCTAGTTCTCTCTCCATTGATGAAGAGATAAATATCTGGATTGCAAAAACAGCAGCAACAATGGCTAAACTGAATAAGCGGGTGTGGAATAATCCCAATCTAACTGATAAAACAAAAATACGTGTATATCAGGCATGCGTGCGTAGCACGCTCCTCCTATATGGTAGCGAAGTGTGGACCACATATACCAGTCAGAAGCGGAAACTCAACAGCTTCTATCAAAGATGTCTGCGTCGCATTTGTGCATTCGTTTATATCAGGCATGCGTGCGTAGCACGCTCCTCCTATATGGTAGCGAAGTGTGGACCACATATACCAGTCAGAAGCGGAAACTCAACAGCTTCTATCAAAGATGTCTGCGTCGCATTTGTGCATTCGTTTGCAGGACAGGGTCCCTAACGGTGAGGTCTTGGAAACGTGCAGACATGTTTAGCATATTCTCTTTTCTTATCAAGAGACGCGTTCGCTGGATCACATACTACATTATAAAATAGTTATTGCATCATTTGTTTTTGCAACACTATAGTGTGCCTTAAACCAACGCCTCTATCAGAAATTCTTACCTGAAAAACTTGTGGGTGGGCCTAAGCATTTGGAAGAGGGGGAATCGGCAAGAGATGCAGCTAAAGGATGCCACATTAGACATAAGTCGGTGAGCACCAGACTTGCGTGGGCTTTGATGGTATTTAATTTTAGAAAATTTGAGGTTCAGAATTGGGGGTGGGGATGGGCGTAGATATGAATTTTGCACCCTGACGCTCTTTACCAATAAGTCTTTTTAGAAAAAGTTCACTGTGATAGGTCAGAACGTGGAGGGGTGGAGCTAGGGTCAAGCTCTGAACAGAGACACAACATTAATCTCAACTGGCGTTAAAGTGCCGTAAGTCAGGATAAGTCTGTGTTCCAAATTGACCAGGCTGGCGGTGTTCGTGCTAGCACTTTTTTCTCCCCCTTTTTTGCCGCTGCATATTTAAACTCTTACTCACTTTCCTTCTGCCACACTTCTATTGCTGCCCACAGATACTATTTACCAGCTAAGTCCTATTTCTTATTTTTATTTTTATACCGTTTTTCTGTTGTTTTGTTCGCTGACAAAGGCTTTCTGCCGACACGTTCGCTGTTTTGTTGCGTTTTTTTTCAGGTTTAACCCTACTCTGTTTTACTTATTTTATTTTGTACTAACCTGATTGCAGTTTCTACCCTTATTACCTCTGACACTGAGTAATCATTTAGTTTAATCATATAATCAACAACGTTCTGTGACATTAATTAGCGCTGGGGAGCAATGAGTAGAAACTGAGGGTGCCTAAGCATATCGGGTAAATTCAAAATGCAGGAATGCAAATTGGCGTTAGTTGAATTCCCATTTTTATTGCATTTATGAGATGAGCTTTCAGTTTTTCCAGTGTGAAAGTCTAAAATAAGCCATATTTAGAAACATCTATTACTTTCGCCAGCAAAACATGAACTAAATACATTTCATTTGTGATATCCTTAAGGATAGCTGTTTTTCTTTATCTGTTCTGGCCCTGAAATATTTATAGTCCACATACAATTTGTGATAATTAAAAAAGTCAAGAAGACATTATAGTGTATACCTGAATTTAGATTTGCAAAACTGTGCACATAATAATGGAGGTACATGAAAGATGCAAGTAAAAATAACTTAGGCATGCAACCCATACATCAGCAGAGGCCATGTGATATTTTAAATTTATCAGCCTTGAACTACTTAATGGGGTGGTGGGGAGGGGGGGGGGAAACAAAGAGAAAAATGCTCTGGGGCCTTGAAATGGCAAGCGGTTCTGCTTGACTTGTCTTTGTTACATACATATTTTGTATTACTCTTTTACAATTATTATTTAATTTTTTTTAATTAAAATTATTATTGGGGCTCAAAAATTAATAAAAAATATTGTATTTTATTCTTTCTACAAATGATTCCATTACAAAAAACTGACATCAATTTACACTCTGAAAGCAAATAACAAAATAAACAACCATTTGACTTGCATAACAAATTTATCTTAATAACTTTTTTTTTAAAATTTTTAAATAAACGTCTGTTAAGTCTTATGAGTTTTAAAACCTGATCATTTTTATTAATCAAATTTTAATGACATTGTTGAAGAATAATTCAGATGTTTACAAAACCATCATGCAAATCGTAGAAACATATAGATTTAAAATTTCCAATATTATTCAGTTGATTAAAATATCTATATGAACTTTTTCAAATGACCATGATCACTTTAATCATCATAAATTGTGCTAGTTCTGTCTGTAAAATCACAGATGGCTCATGAACCCGATTGTGGAACTAAATTCTCTTGTGCAGCAGGTGAAGGGGAATGATGGCGCATCTCCGAGATCAAAGTCAGACCGGGCATGTCTCTTGCATTCTGGAGCCGCTGTACTGCAAATTTCATGATGCACAGACATCTTATGTAAAGTGAAACACCATGATGTTCACTCCTTTGCTTTTTCCTTCCATTTTTCTGGTTGTGGAGATGCTGGGGAGACATGCCCGTGTTAGCACCTCAGTGTCTGGTAATCTGTCCTGCCATTCAATGTTGAGGATACAGTGGTTCAGCATTCTTGCATGCCGTTGGTTTCACAGGCATAAATAAGCTTAGGGAGAACAGCCGCCTTATATACGTTCAGTTTATTTTGAAAGCTGATATCACTCTTGGTCCATACGTTTTTAGTCAACATGTCATAGGTTGTACTAGCTCTCGCACTACGGAGGTTAACCTCGTCATCGGTGGTTGCGCTTTAGAAAAGTGTGCTGGCGAGATAAGAAAAGCCTTTCACCACCTTAAGTCTTTCGTTACATACTTGGATGTTGGACTCAACATAAGGGCTTCGAGAAGCTGGTTGGTATATGACCTCATTTTTTTGCTAATAGTGAGCCCGAAGTTTGAGCAGGCACTAGAAAAGCTTGTGAAACAGCGTTCCACATTCACTTCTGTTACATCGTTTAGGGCACAGGTTTCTGCATACAGTAGGTCCAGGATGGTGTCTGTCAGTACCTTTGTTTTTGCATGTACCTCTTGGGGTTGAATAGATTACCATCAGTTCGGTATCTAAGGCCTATTCCAGAGTCTCCTTCTCTGAATACATCGGTCAGCATTGCGGTAAAGATGAGGCTGAAAAGTGTTGGGGCAAGTACAGAGTCTTGTTTCACTCCGTTTGTTAAAGGGAATGGTTTTTACGTCTCTCTATTATCCCGAGCTATAACCTGCATAACTTCATGAAATAGTCGTACCATTGACACAAACTTTCTGGGGCATCCATATTAGGCTATGACCTTCAAAAGTCCATCTATACTGACATTGTCGAAAGCTTTGGTCATGTCCGCAAAGGTAGAGAAGAGGTCAACTTTTAGTTCCCTGCTCTTTTCCTGTTGCTGTCTGGCCGCCAACACAACATCGATGGTTCCTCGTTCCTTACGGAAGCCACGATCACTAGTTTTGACTAGTACAGCTAATATAAATATCATGATAATCGAAATGAAAGTTCACAAAAACTTTCTGGTGTGAGTTATCTTTTATTAGCTCTCTATTGGATTCTCATCTGAAAAAAAGAAAAAGAAAATATAAAAAAAAACTCATTGTTTTATTTTATAATATAGTTTTCTAAAACAGAAGTTTGACGCAAAATTAGTTGGTGTAAACTCAACAATGAATTCGACCAAATTTTCGATTTGATTAAATTTCTGTCGATCAATTTTCCGTCGACTAAATGTCACTCAATAAAATGTCCTTTGAATCTTTTTAAAAAAAAAAAAAAAAAAAAATGTTGGTGTAAACTCAAAAATGAATTCAACCAAATTTTCGATTTGATTAAATTTCTGTCGATCAATTTTCCTTCGACTAAATGTCACACAAAAAAATGTCCTTTGAAACTTTTTAAAAAAAAAAAAAAAAAAAAAAATACCGATACAATGGAACAACAAAAGTAAGATTTCTGCCCCTCATCACAAGCGTCACATTTTCGGCACTGTACGATATTTATGATTGAAAACAAAAGCCTCTCAAAATTTAAAATATTAATTCACGGATACTCTTAATATAACGTGTTTATTTAATGGCTATGTAATCGTATTTTTAAAAAAAATAAAATATATTTTCATTTTTTTTAAAACTTATTTTTTTCCAAAGGGGCACTTAACTTGTCCCGGGCGACAATCCCACACTCTTTATGAGATGCGGAATGAAACATTGGTGCAGAGTACAATCTATAACATGCTGCTATAAATTTGTATTTCACATTAAAATTTTTTTAATTCGTTCACTTTCTGTAATCTTAGTTTTGGAAAATCCAACTTCCGAAATTAACAATGGCGATCACTTAAGTTATTAACTTGTCTCTATTTCTTGTCCTATTTTACATGTCCTGTCTTCTTATGAAGGGTCTTAAACTAAAAGTTCTTATCTTATTGTCATGGTTAATAATTCATACTGTCGCAAGCCCTGTTATAATATTTTCTTTTCATTTTAATTTATGTTTATTACAACAACAAAAAATGTCATTAAAGAGAAACAATCGATATTCCTTCTACATTTCTTTTATCGATATCTTTGCCATTTTTTTAAAGAATTTTTTTTATTGTTTTAGTTATGCAAAAGAATTCTACAGTCTATTCGAACAATAATTATTCAATTGTTTAAAATTGTATTTTACATTTATTTTTGTCTTCTGAAGTATTAAAAAAACTGTACATTTATATTTTTAACATAAATATATTTCTAACATTAAACATTTCTAACCAACGACACACAAGAATTAAATATTCTATTGTTACAAGTGGATTATTAAATATTATTTTAATATGCAATCCTCTTGAATTCGATCCTTACATTCAATGATATAATACAAATGAAATTTAATTTCTTATGGTGTTGCACTTTAATTTATGTCAAAAATATTGCATCTATAAATCACCGAAAGACAATAAACAACCAATGTACAGTGTTTCTTTCAGACATCTTTGTGATGTGGTTTGGGGCATCTCAGGTTTTACTTATGGGGGAGGGGGGGCACAGCCAGTAGCTAAGGTGTAGCAGAGCTGACATACATCCGAGGGGCGCCTGACCTGCGTATGGAGGTACACGATAAGTTTAAT
This sequence comes from Lymnaea stagnalis, assembly GCA_964033795.1. Lineage (NCBI taxonomy): Eukaryota > Metazoa > Mollusca > Gastropoda > Lymnaeidae > Lymnaea > Lymnaea stagnalis. The sequence continues at coordinate 57,767 of CAXITT010001310.1, read as the reverse complement.
ATTGTTTTACTAGATGTAGTCCGCTAAACAGTTGCGACATTAATTCGTGAACTTCCAATCTACTAAAGTTACTAGAAAAAACGTGAACTCAAATAACGCTTATTTAAAAGAATCCCAATATTTGCTAAACCTCTCCCCCATGATATGTCACTGCACACTTTTTATTTGATGCCCATGAACTATATTAATATTCTCATGTCCAAACCACTTTTAAACCGAAGGTTTTTCACACAATACTTCAATTGAGACGATTTCATTTTCGAAAAGAAAATATTACGCACCAAACGCATTTGCGTTATCAATAAAATATATATATATATATTTTAGCATAGTTATCGGGAATTATATTTTACGCGCAAGTGAACTCATTATTTAGCCACATTCTGGCCTGTGGCGTATCTATGTATAGCATGCGTGGTGGTGGTGTTTGACCTCTCCTGGTTAATTATATATATACATGGTCATGGGTGCCCACAGAGGAGGGGCAAGGGGGGCACTCCCCCCCCCCTGGATTTATTGGATAACAAAGTTTTAGACACAAATAGACAAAAAATGTATTAAAGTAAAGAGAAAATAAAGAGAAAGTAACTAAGCTGATGTCCTGTCCGTTCGTTCACCATACAAATACGCTACAGTAAATTAAAGCTACATTGAAACATTACTAAAAGATTTGTCCCCCCCCCCCTAGAAAGTTAATCGATTTTTGTGCCCCCCCCCCTAGAAAGTTAATCGATTTTTTTGCCCCCCCCCCTAGAAAATTTTCTGCGGGCGCCCATGTAACATGGTTGAAAATAATTGTATTCAGGGTTGGGGTGGGGGCGTATTTTATTCCTTGACGCTAAACAACACACCATTATTTTCCGCCCATGGCAGCACTAATAGAACTTAAACCACAAAGCAGTGTATCTATCGATATCCAGATTACTGACACACTTCATCAAAAAATACAGCGGTAATGGAGGGACCGATCAATCTTGATCTCTGTGGAGGAGTCTGTAGCAGCCAGCAACCTAGAAAATGTTTGATTACATCAAAATAACGAGATGTAGTTTTGGTCATGCTTGATTTCAATATTTGTTTTGAACTTTTTGAACCAGGAAAGACATGTTTTAAGGTTGTGTGGGAGGCATTATGGCGCCCAATTGCATAAATAAACTGAATTCACACTTTTTTATGGCGTGCCCAATGGTAATCATTTTGCACAATTTTAAAATCAACCCAATTCTATAACACTGATCAGCTTGATTGAAGTGGTGTGGAAATTTAGGGCGCTTAAGACAATCTGGCATATTCAAAATGCATGGGTCGTTTTGGCGCATACTTGAATGTGTTGTTCTTTGTAGACAATGCGGAAGTGTCATTTTAAAATTTTGCGCGGGAAGTGGCTAATACATCCATTTTTATGAACAACGACAACTTAATTCAGGATCAGCTTGACGTTAGCTAAATTCTCTCTAGCTGTGTTATCATTTAGGGTAAACCTTTTTACTAAATTATTCCTAAAATCATTAATGTACCCAGAAGAGTTTTGATGAATATTAAATTAAATAAGTACATCTTATTACATATGTGAAATTAGTTTTGCAGTATTCTAAATTTAATTGAAGAGCTATCAAAGAGACCATAACTTTAAAAATATAGGTTTCACTTAACCTTAGACCCATCGCGTACGCCGTGCAACCCCTACGACTGCATGGTGGCTCGGATATGTTAGTGGTTTAAAGATGTGCTAAGGATATTTTAGTGGATTTAAGATATGATGAGGATATTTGTGGTTTAAATATCTGATGATGATATTTAGTGCCTTAAGGATATGATGATGATAGTTTAGTTGTTCAAGGACGTAATGAGGATATGTTCATGTTTTAGAGATGTGATGAGGATATTTTAGTGGTTTATAAATGTGATGAGGATATTATTTTAATTATCATTTTTATATGTAATGTTTGGGGAAATGGGGGCTAAACGAAAAAGTGCTTAAAATGTTTGTGTTATGCAAAAAAAGTATGATATTACTAAAAATACATAGGTTCCTTTTATCTTTTATTTAGATTATTGTGTGGGATAGCTTCTTAATTAATAAATGTATTTTCCACACACACATTCTTTTAATCTAAAAGGGTTCCATCACAAGAAAGCACGGCAGATATACTGAACGCAAATTTAAAAAAAAACAACACACAAATACTTTACTACTTGTCATAAATAGCTGTTCAAAATTTTTTTTTTTTTTTTAAATTTATTAGAGTCAAAAATAAAAGAAGAAATAAAAACCTTAGATAAGAAAATTCTTTACATTTTATATTGTTTAAAGACTGATCATTTTTATAAATTGTATATGACATTCATAACTTTTTTAAGAAGACATGAGTTCTATACAAAAGAAATGATGTATTTAATAATGTGTGGTTTTATTTAAAGGTGATACTTAGCTGAAAATTTATTAATGTACTATTATATTTAAGTAGATATAAATCTATATTTGGAATTTCAAAATACTATAACTTTTTCTGTTAAATTTAAACTACAAAATGACTTTTTGCTATTCTTTATTATTATATTTTTTATTATTAAAAGTCATTTTTTATAGCGTGGTACCACAGCCTAGGGCTGGACTCACCACGCTGTAGATACAATTAAACAAACATAATTTAAAATCTTTTAAAAAGTTATTGACATGCTTTAATTATTTTTTTTAAAATGTCTATGAAAATTATTTACATGACAGGCCATGGATATAGCTAAACTAACATAAGCGTGTGTTGAATACAAGGCGTCCATCAGGAATGTGAACTTCAACCACTACTCTGCCTGTGAAGTTTGAACCACGAATGTAAGTCAAGGGAGAAAGCTTACCAGCTTACAATTAAATATTAAATATTAAACTATATCCACAGAATGCATTTTAAATTGACAAAAAAAAAAGGAAAACGATTTTTTTTCTAAAACTAGGGCCAAAGAAAGGAACGGGCATATTAATCGAAATTCTACTTCACAAAAAAAACATATTTTTTTTCTTAATTTTCATCGTGTTTCGTAGCTAAAAGTTAAGGATTTTGTTTATTATATGCTATTTAAAAAAATAAAAGCATTTGGGAAGTTAATGAAACATAAGTGTAGGCACAGTAGTTAAGAAAAATAACAAATATGTTATTCATGAAACTTGGTTACAAAATGTAGGCACAGTAGTTAAGAAAAATAAAAAAAATATGTTATTCATGAAACTTGGTTACAAAATGTAGCACATTTAAAGAAAACAAAAACAATTTCAATGTTACAATAATTGATGAAACGTGCGCTATTTGAAAAGGTTATATAAATATCTCAAATTGAAATAAGACATAATGCAATCATATTTTTTAAGATTAAATGTGGTGACCATTATGACGTTTATAACCGAATTCATCGCAAGATTATTGAGCTTTGCGATTTCTAACGATTTCCTTAAATGTAAAGGGTTAAATGCACCAGTTACTATTGTAAATACAAAATAAGGTATCCATATTTTTTAACACATTTTACTCTGTGGGACACTAGACTTTCCCCAGGATAGGGCAGATAACCAACGAAGACATATCTGAAAAATACACTGTCTTAAATCGCTTTCTAGGGTGATTCCGGAATGACAGTCCCGGCTGCATTTCTCGCAGCGTAATTTTCAATCCTGGTTAGATCTGGCCTTCCGTATTGTTGTTTTTGTTACAAAAGCTTAGTTTAGTACATCTCTTGAATATTTGACTTGATCATACACTACTGTTTGCCATCTGTAACGTTGCTTAGTGATGATCTGCTATTTGTTGCATTCTATGTTGACTTTCATCATGTTCCTGTTGCAAACGTCCTTAAATCGTGGCCGTACAATAAGTCTTGTCATCTCGCAATTCAGAAGAAACTTTATACTATGGTTTTCCTCTCTTTCATTAAATTGCCTATCTGGCTAATGCGCCTCTTGCTAAGCGCTAATAATATGCAACACAGTTTGCATGTTTCACGACCAGATTAAATGAGTAAAACGCAAACATCTTTGATGGAAGCGGTTGAGCTTCCTCTCTTGACGTACATACGTGGTCCACCCTTCACAACCATCTTTGCGTATTAAGTACACACGCATGATAGACGCTTAGTTTAAGATTGTTCAACACACGCTTATTTAAGTTTAGCGATATTTCTGTTTGCGTTAAGATCCTAAAGTACACATCCTAGTCAAGAGATTGTAAACATATCATGGTTGAAACAAGGAATGTGAAATGCTTAACAACCAATATATTATAGTTCTCAATACATATCAGTAAGGAAGCAACAGTGTCTTTTGCATCATGACACTTTTTATGTAGATTAATTAACAGTCCAATCATTTTACGTGCATTAAAGAGGTGACTACGTAGCAGCTGAAAACGTTTTTCTTTGTGCTGTGTAAAGTTGGTATTATCAGCGAGAAGTAATTCCTTTTACCTTGGTCTTTGCATACTAATGGGCGACATTTAAGAGCCTACCCTCAGCAATGGTATGAATGTACAAACATCCAAGACCGAAACATCAAAGGTAAATGTGCTATGAATGTGTTTCTGGAAGTTAATGTTTGATTATGAGGAGTCTGTTCTACTTACACAGCAAGAATCTGCAGACAAAAAGCGTTACTCTTATTATTCATTAACACGTGATTAACTCAAAGCCATAAGATTATTTCTGCACGAAAAGCGCTGTCACTTGGTGGGATCTGCTAGTCTGACTAAATTTTAAAATCAGACAGATATGGAATTTCGGTAGAGAGAAGAGTAAAGTTCAAGAAGATAATAACAGGATAACTATTGAGTGTCCAAAATGGGAGAATCAAGACTTTCTGTTCTGGTTCTGCTATCATTTGAAAGTGATACGGTGAAGGGTATTGATTGTGATCAAGTTATTGACAATTCGCAGCTGTGAAGACCTGGAATGGACATTTCTAAATAAAGTAAGTTTTTTTCTTTTTTAAATCTATTACTGAAAGTTGATACAGTTCTTAAATATATTTACTTCATGACCGACACTTATTTGACTTTGCCATTGTTATACTGCAAACCGATTTTAATAAGTAGAACTGTTTCATGTAAGTCAGGGGAGCTGAAGGGATGACACCAAAAGTTTACATCACTAGGTGTCTATAACCCTAGCTACGCCCCTGAAATATAGTATATTTCTCTCTTTAACTCTCACTGTTGTACACATCTAACTAGCTGGAACATCAATATGAGTAAATTATATCTCTAAATTAAATCAAATACATTGGTAGTAGCCTACCTTATGGGTAAATACATGACAATACTAACAGTTTTTAATTAACTTTCTTCGCCTTTCTTAAAGATGCTATGAAGTTCTACGGTAACTAGATAACAACTTGACTACAACATGTCCGTCTTGAAAACTCAAGCAACCATGTACTTAATGACACTACACAATATATACTAAACAATATCTAGAAGATGTGATAGTTAAGGTTAAAACAATATAATGTAGATGATAGTTTTACATATATGTTTAAGTATTAAGTGTGTTTCAAAGTAAAACAATCGAATTCGTTTTCTCAAAACTCAGTACGTAAGTTTTCAGCACTAGTTCAAATTAAAACTACCAAATTCGATGTCTCGCAACTCACTATGTACTTTAAAGCTCTAATGAACTAAACCAAAGTAAAACAATCGAATTAGATGCTCACAACTCACTATATAAGTTTGCAGCACAATTTGAACAAGTCTTGCAACAGAAATATTCAAAAACAATAATTTTTAAAAAAATATATATTATTCCAAAAACAAAATAAATACAAAACACAATAAATCAGACTTCACACATTTATATTGCATTATTATTGCATAATTCAATTTTATTTGTTTTTTCTTCTTACATTAAACAAAAATAGAAAAGGGTATTCAAAGAAAATTGTTAAAAGAGAAATAATTATTTATACTTTTATATATTTATATATAGAGCGAAATATATCTTTTAATTTTTAGGACACATTTTTACTTTGTTAGCAAATCGTTTTGAATAATATCTAAAATAAACGATAATAAAAAAAATTCTCTAAACGGATGTTGTATTGTTTTCTTACTTTATTATGTTGTTTTTAGTAAACAATGATATCAAGTTAATAAGATAGACTTATTTGTAATTCAAAAGCTAAACCAAAATTGTATTATCAACGCCGTTTGTGTTTGCCTACGGGATTTTTCTCGAATTCGTTCCCTACATGTAGGGATGCAACATATAAAATGAATTTAAGTTAACTAAGTGCCAACAGTCAAGCAAACATTCCAAAAAATATACTTTGATGAGTGAGAATGTTGAACAAATTCTTTCTTGCGCGGTTGAAATTATTTTAAGCCGATAATGACCCACTCCATCTTCTCGTTTACATCTAAGATTTAATAATAATAATATTTAGTGGTCTTTTATAGCGTGGTATCCCAACCTAGGGCTAGGCCCACTGCTCTGCGCATAAAACATATTATCAAAAGAGACCTAATCATGACTTTAAAATGAAATACAATTTTTAAATAAAGAACAGCATGGACCCAAGGACTTTTACAAGGCGAACCATGGACTGCAGTCAACAAGATCATTTATCGGTCTTCATTCTCTTCTTAGATATCTTAAGGTCCCACAAGGCGAGCCATGGACGGCAGCCAACCAGATGATTTATCAGTCTTCATTCTCTTCTTAGATATCTTAAGGTCCCACAAGGTGAACCATGGACGGCAGCAAAGAAGATCATTTATCGGTCTTCATTCTCTTCTTAGATATCTTAAGGTCCCACAAGGCGAGCCTTGGACGGCAGCCAACAAGATCATTTATCGGTCTTCATTCTCTTCTTAGATATCTTAAGGTCCCACAAGGCGAGCCATGCACGGCAGCCAACCAGATGATTTATCAGTCTTCATTCTCTTCTTAGATATCTTAAGGTCCCACAAGGCGAGCCATGGACGGCAGCCAACAAGATCATTTATCGGTCTTCATTCTCTTCTTAGATATCTTAAGGTCCCACAAGGCGAGCCATGGACGGCAGCCAACAAGATCATTTATCAATCTTCATTCACTTCTTAGATATCTTAAGGTCCCACAAGGCTAGCCATGGACGGCAGCCAACAAGATCATTTATCGGTCTTCATTCTCTTCTTAGATATCTTAAGGTCCCTCTAAAAATCTGAAACTTGTGAAAATTGTTTGTGAGGTGCGGACGTTGTTTGTTCCACAAATGTTTTGACATGGATTCATGGATCTTGGCCATGGATTCATGGATCTTGGCCAAACTTGGTAAATATATCCACCATTATCCGGACTGAACTCTTAAGGGGTTATGAACTTTTTATAACATTATTTTTTGGGCTGGGTGCCCCAAATTTGTTATTTTCCCAATATGAGCTGTGTCAATAAAATGACCAACAAATGCTATTACGTGAAGAGATGGATCTTGATCAAACGTAAAACACATACACTTTTTTATCCATATTAAAATATCCAAGGGTATTGAACTCATAATAACCATTCCTCTGGGGACGGGGGCTCCATTTAATTTTTTTCGAACATAAGATATAGACATATCAATAGGCTTAGTACTCCTACATGGGTTGATGGATCTTCACCAAACTTAGCACATACATACTTGATTATTTATATTCAAATACCGAATGGCACTGAACTCATAGTATTAATCCCTCTGAGGCCCCATTTCATGTGTCCTTATTGAAGCTAAATAAATATCAATATGCCTAGACAATTCTGTAGTTTCTATGTAAATTGATGGATACAGGCCTAGCGTTGTAGCAATACCCTTCATTGAAATATCGGTGGATTTAAAACTAATAACAACAAATCTAGAATTTTCCAGAAAGTTCGATAAATATAAAAAGCTGTAGCTATGACATTTTAATTAATTAATTTCTTTATTAAACAGTGTTGGATAAAATAAATGAAATAGACACCAACAATTTGTGTCAACACAACAATATAAGGTAAGCTTTAAGAATAATTTTACAGAATACAAAAGTATACGTTTCGATACATGCCTACATGATCAGTACAACAAAAAGACAAATACGTATAAATTAAATTTACATTATATACATATATATATATATATATATATATATATATATATATATAGGTATATATATGTATATAAATATAACTAATGTCTAAAATAAACATTTTTATGACTCCATAGATAAAGAACTATGTTGTGTGTGAGGTTTCTTTTGAACAAAACAATTCTGTCATACTTCTAATTTTGGTTGATGATATATCTATAATTCTCTTTCTTTAAATACTTTTAAAAGATTATACATTCTTTGTGTCCGGCATTATGTTTAAGTTTTAAATAATTAATTCATTAATTATCTCTGCTATTCTGTGTTGCTAAACTATGTTTGTTTTCTTCATTTTACAATTATTTTATTTTTTTAAAATTTATTTCATTCCATTGAAATTCCCTTTTTTTCATTTGTTTAAAAAAAACATTTCCTCCCTGGTTTGTCTTTCAATGTTGTCCAAATTTTTTTTTATTGTTTTACAAAACTTAAGATACTAAAGAGCCATTTTTAGAAATGCATGAGTATTTTGGTGGACCTGAAAAGCTGTTTGACGAGACTTGAAGGGGGTAGTTGCCCACCCGCGGCTTTACTCCCTAGACAGCCCCAGAGCGGACATCCAAGAGGGAGCCTTTTTTTTATAACAGGGTTGCCATTGAAAGAATGACGTCATAGAAACATTCGGAAGTGCTCGAGTTTTATAGGCTCCATTTGCTAACAGAACTATTTAATATGCGGCTGATCTGTCAATGCTAATAATTATTTCAAATAGCACACCAAATTGAGTCACGAGTAAATTATATTATTTTCCATAATAATAGGTAACTATACACATTAATTATATAAAGAATGGAATCTTTTTCAATCATCAAATATTTTTTTCTTTTAACTGAAATTTAAAAACCAAATAAATTGTGAAACACTGATTGTTTTGGGAATTGTGTAACATGGCGTACTTATTTCTTGGTATTAATTAGTGAATACTCAATCTCGTATACAACAAATCATCAGTTGTGGTATGTTAAGAAAATGTGAGCGCCATAGCAAGCAAAATGTTTCTTCACATATTTAAATTTAATGACGTCATGCAGACACTTTCTTGTTTCATCCATGGATGTGTAGTTTACACATGTTGTTCTGTCTCTCTAGTTAAATGAGGAATGTTTTAATAGAATAATTTCTGCTTTAACAAAGACTAAATATTTTTTTTTAAACTTTAAAATTATTTAATTTAAAATAGTTCAATATGGCAACAAATGGTACACATTAAAGGGTGTGCGAATTGTGTTCACTATCTAACACTACTGTCACCATATGCGTACATACATTATACAACCTCATTAAAAATATTTACAAAAAAAACAGGCAATGAAATGCTGATTACTCCTCATAGCAAAATGTTGAATCACAATTAATTAAAATAAAAAGGCTTGTCTGAACAGAATGGCACAATACTAAAAAGCTGTACTTTATCACGCTGCCTCAAGAATTGATATAGTGACAACCGAGATAAACAGAACAATTTCCACGATCACCTCCTCCCCAATCCAAACCAACCTAAATAAAACCCAAACGAGCCTAACTAAACCTTCACCAACCTTACCCAATTCTTACCACTCCCTCGAACACACAAATAAAGTTAGAGATGCAAATCACGAAGGTAATGGCTTTGATATTTCACTGGTACGTTAAAACGTGTGCATGCTTCCCTCCAGGTCCTAAACAATATCAATGGCTTAGTAGGCTGACCATTGGACAAATGTCACGACGGTCGATGTTTTAACAAACAAAACCTTTGCTTTTCATTACAGGCGTACCATCTATGATAAGCAGCTTTTGAAAGGGATGACCAAACCTGTGGAACATGGTTATCAAGCTTTTAAAGTAAGGAAGACTTTTGCGGACATGTTTAACATTGTATTTTGAATCATCGTAATTTAAACTTAACAAAAAACTGTTGATATCTTATCAATCTATTTAACAGTTTCATTGCAGTCCAAGACCTTTGTGATAATGAATAGTCAACTCTACTCTAACAGCTGCTTTAACTCTCTATTTTTTTTATTAATTAAATATTCATTAGCGAACTCTCAAAAGTAATTTTATATGTATTTTTTTTTTTTTAAATTCAATCAAAATGATCAATTACATACATAAAAAACAATTTACAGGCACATTTTCCAAAGTGTTAAATGAACAAAGTTTTACATCATGTGCTAAAATAACCTATTGACATAATAGTTACTGAAATTCTAATTAAAGCTGTGTGCTAAATTAAACATCTGTTTCCATTATGAATTGTTAACATAATGTCTAAATAAATTGGAATGATAAACGATGAATCTATTACTTTGTCATAATATTTCTTAACTTATGTTTTGAATTATGTTTTGTATTTTAAATCTAAAAAGTGTTTCTAATGTAATGTTTGTGTAATTATGTTTGTGGAAAAAAGCCTTAAGTCTGTGGTGCCATACATGCTTTCTGTATTGTGAGAATAATATCAGACTTATTGTTGTTTTGTTTCTTGTTTATGGATGTTGGTATTGTGTTTAGTGTTATTGCACTGTCTATATCGACTACGTGAACTGTACCTGCTTGTATGATTTGTTTAAGTGTAGATTTAGTCTATAATATTTTGTTGCAAGTCAGATATAAATGGTGTTCTGTCTCATCAGCCCCTGTCCTGCAGAGTGGACATTCCATGTGCCTAACCCTGTCCTTATATCGTCTTGATGATACTGGTGTCATGTTATATATGAGTCTATATGTGGATTCTTTGTCTTTATTTTCGATTTCTTTAATGAGTGTATTTTTAAATGTATTCTTAGTGTTTATTGTTCCATAAACAAGTGTCCATTTTATCCTATTGTAGAGTGGTGTTGCTTGTTTCTTTATTAAATGTGTGTACATTTCTTTTGGTGTCTTGTGTATAAGTGTTTCGTTGCCTTTTAAAGCTTGAATGCATGCCTTAAAAAAATCTGATTGTTTTCTTCCCGTGTAATGGGGTCGGTTGTTATCAATTTTTATTCATTGTCCTAGCCTGATCCCAATGTAATAATGTGTAAATAAATGTTCCTCCTTCTTTCTAAAGACTTGTCCTATAAATTTGATTCTAAGAGCTTCTAGTTTTGTTTCATCTATTTTTTTTTATTTTTTTTTTTCAAAATTTTCTTAAGTTTTAACTGAAGAAAATTTTTTACATTATAATGGTGTGTACTAAATTAAACTTTTGTGTCAATTACTAGTTTTTTAACATGATGTATAAATGAATTTGAATTATAAACACGGAATGTATTATTTTGTCATTATATTTTCTTAAATTTTGTATCATCAATCTACAACGGAGCAATAAGAAAACAGCTTGTTACGTTTTTTATTATATGTATATATGTATCTATTTTAAAGTTTCAAATTTTAATCTTTAATCTTCATAAAACAAAAGATAAACAAAAAATTCTATTAAAAAATATTAATTAATTAAAATAAGTGTTTGATTCAAATTGGTATTTTCATATTTCCAAAAATTGCGTAACAAAAGCACACAAAAAAGTTTTGCATGAAATTCCTTAAAGGTATCCACAAAAGGATATTTAAAACACATGTTAATTTTTTCCCTTGAAAAAAAAAATTGTAAGAAACCTTCTTAAAAAACAAGAAATAAGTAGAACAAGGTAAGTGGAAACTTTCACAAAAAGTTAAGAACTTTTGGCATAAGGGCCTGTCTTAATAGTCAGAAGAAATGAAATTAGGACAAGAAATAGAGACAAGTTAATAATTTTTGTGATTGTCATTGTTATTTGCGGAAGTTGGATTTCCCATAAACACAATGACAGGAATTCAACGAATCTATAAAATATTTTTTGTTAAAATAAATTAATTCTTACAAGCATGTTACTTTTTCACTTCCAGTCAGTGTTTCTTTCAGGCATCTCTCCATCAAATCCAGGAATGTTAGACACAATAAACACCCAACACAGCAACGTCTAGAAGTACATGAATTAACTTACAGTTAAACAAGGTGGGTCATCATAACCAAGAAATGTCAGACACAATAACACCCAACACAGCAACGTCTAGAAGTACATGAATTAACTTACAGTTAAACAAGGTGGGTCATCATAACCAAGAAATGTCAGAGACAATAACGTCCAACGCAGCAACGTCTAGAAGTACATGAATTAACTTTCAGTTAAACAAGGTGGGTCATCATAACCAAGAAATGTCAGAGACAATAACGTCCAACACAGCACCGTCTAGAAGTGCATGAATTAACTTACAGTTAAACCAGGTGGGTCATCATAACCAAGAAATGTCAGACACAATAACACCCAACACAGCAACAACTAGAAGTACTTAAATTAACTTACAGTTAAACAAGGTGGGTCATCATAACCAAGAAATGTCAGAGACAATAACGTCCAATACAGCAATGCCTTCAAGCACATAAATTAAAGTACATAAAAATCATAAATATAACATGTAATAAGTTAAAAATAATACATGTAAGGTGTATGAAATAATACATTTTAGGTGTATAAAATAATACTTTTAAGGTAAAAGAAATGATACATTTATGTTGTATGAAATTATACATTTAAGGTGTATAAAATAATAGTTAATTTGCATAAAATAATACATTTAATAAGTATGAAATAATGCAATTAAAATGTATGAATTCATACATACAATTGTTTTGAAATAAAACATTTAATACTTCATTAGTCACAACTTTAGTTATAGTTAGTAGTAACAGTGGCTTATTTAATAAAAAACATAGCATGGACACAGGTGCTATAAAAGTACTCAGTTGTCATTATCATGAATGCTTACAATCATACGAAGTCCAGGGTGCTCAAAGTAATTAAGTCACAAACTAGATATTTTGGGATTCACAAGTTGAAGTTTTCTTTTTATCTATCAAATATAAATATATTTATTTTGTCTTGTTTAATTAATAGATTTATGTACATTTTAATGGGTTCAAATTTCAGCATTATCCTTTTTTTAAACCGAATAAGCTAAGATTTCAGTTTTAATTGATTTTGACAAAATTGTGACTCAAGTACATTTAGCCCTAATGACTAATAAGGTAGTAATTTAACGAAAACATGCACAGCACATTAATCTTAAATGACGCGGTCTCTAACGCATTCCCAGTCTGAAATGGAGATTTAAAAAAGTATATGCTAAAATGTAACTGTCTTCTCCAATTTCTTCTTGATTCTTCTTTAATTTTCCCCCAGGGACGGTGTATACAGAGTGTTCATCTTTACATTACTGAAGGTAGACTATTTAATATCGCCCACCTCCTTCCAAAGTCCAAGGTAAATAGAAGGCAACTAAAATGTGAAATCTCTACACAGAAAAGGTTGCCTTAACAAAGCAAACAGAAGACTGAAATTGGAACAAAATATATTGAAAAGGATGGAGAAGGATAATGTTTTTTTATCTGTGGCGCCCCAACGGGCCAAGGACAAAGGGGAATGATGACAATATTGAGATCCAGAAATACATTAATATTTTTCCTATTTCGTCACTAGCACCATCTTATTTGATGCAGATTGACATTCAGCACACTGTCTTTACATGATGACTATGCTTATACAGCTATCTATTTGAGAAAGTCATTCGGTCAGTTTTTAAATTCCATAGCCAAATGGGATGAAATGATTTGGACTGGTCAGTGTATAATTTTTGAAATGCATAGCTGAATGAAACTCTTTAGAATCTCTTCAAATACCCTCGCTAAGCCTTCAAATGTTTCATACGATATGTGTTTCTGTGAGTTGTGTTTTTTTTAAGACAAAAACGTATCAAGAACAATTAACGAAACGCCATGGGACAGTCAAAGCTTTTTGATCTGGCTGTGATATTATTATTTCAACGTTTTACAGCCAATGATATTGATTGTGATACAGTCATTGACTGGTTTGCAGTTTAAAATAACAGGTAAATCAAATTTTAATTAAAAATCAGAAAATAATTTTTGAACTGTCTCTACCTCTAACAAGATTAAGTTAAATACATGGACAATGTAATATAGCTTAATGCACCATTTACTTGTTTATTTTATGACAATCTAATCTTTTTTTTTTTTTTTATAAAATCAAATATATGTTCGTTTTATTGCAATCACTTTCCATTAGTTAACTTGACTTTCCCGGGGGACAGTCACCTCCCTCTTGGAGGGATCCCTGAAAGAAACACTGGCAGAGAGTAGCAAAAATACCATGAAATTGTAAATGATTTTTTTAACAATAATATTTTATGAAGTCTTTCGCTTCCTGTAATCCTGTGTTGTGGAAATCTATACTCTGCAAATAATATGTACTTTATTAACTTGTCCCTATTTCTCGTCCCTTTTTTATGTGTCCCGTTGTTGCTGAAGTCTTTTGGCTGAAAAGTTATTTTCTCACTGTACTTGTTCTTATTTCAATCTTCCACATACCTTGTTCAACTATTTAATATGTTTGTTTAAGTTTTATATAAATGATATTCAAGGGAAACAATCGATTTCACTTTAAAAAAATTGTATCGATATTTTAAAGAAATTATATAAAACAATTGTTTTTTTTTTATGTAGTTGCAATTTAAATAAATGTATTACACACATTTTGCAAATAATTTTAAATATTATTAAAAGAAATATTTATTTCTAATTGTTCACTTTTTTTAAGATGAAAACTATACATTTTTACGTTCTTACTAAAAAATAATATACTTTTGTTTATGGTAAGCCAATGGTTCTTTTGCTCGATTTTGATGAGTCAAGTGGATAATATATTCCCGTAGTCCACCTGAATTCGATTCCTATATTTAGGGACGTAAGACAAATGTAATCCAGTTGGTTATGGTATAACATACAAGTTTTGAAACAAAAAATAACATTTTTCATCTTTTTCAAAGCGCTATATTACATAATTACCACGTTTTTTCCAGAATAACTTCCAGGGGGAAGGGGCATTGCAGAATGTTTGTGTGTAAGGGTGGCAGTACTAGTGGCCAGAAGATAGATGAGACATACGTCCCGGGGCGCCTTAATAGTGTTCAGATAAACTTGATAATATTAAATGGTTGAAACAAATGTGTTTCAGAGTAGAAAATAGGAGGTGGGCGCAATAATTAATTTTGTTCCCTGACGTTAATCACCCTGGAAATTATTTGACCGAACATTTTGGCATTCATAGTAGTTAAGCCACTTTGTAGTGTATTTATCTATCTCAATTGAATTAAGTGCAAACGGCCGAAAATTGGAATATTTAAAAGGGTTGTAGTGACTGAGATAAATGCACGGGCTTCTGGGCAACAACTCAACCAAGTTTTATTGCAATCACGTGAATTTACTAGATGAAAATTCGTGACATACATACAAATGCATGCTTACATAAAAAAGTGTATAAATGTATAAATATATAAATATATATAATAATATATATATATATATATATATATATATATATATGTTTGTTTGTGTATGTGTTTGTGTGAATTTAGTCTTGAAGTATTATATATTTATTTTGAGAACAACAAAGGAGAACATAGTTTTCTTTTAAAAAATGAAAGTGTCTCTTAAAAATTGACCCATCTTGTGAACCGTACAACCTCTACGAATGCTATGGACCTCGTATATGTTAGAGATGAAGATAAGTTATAATTATCATCTTTCTATGAAGGGTGCAAAAAAGTGAAAGGTAGGTGAACGGAAAAAGTAATTGAATTTTTTTCTTTGAACTATTTTACTAAAAATGGTAAAGTTAAGCTGACCATATTTTCTGGTTGCCAAGTACAGACAAAAATGCTCACAGTTGCAATAACATTTTGTTTTTTTCTTCTCCAGAAGCCCCCGCATCTTTCTGATTCATTACAACCATTTATTATATTTCTTTTGGTGGCAGGGCCGTTAATATTTTTACTGTTTATGAGTTATATAATTTCTAACATATCTAATGCATGTGTGGATCAATGGCAAAAGGGAGTGGGTTAAATTTTGTAAATCCACGATTCTCATATGTACAGCTTCATGTGTCCTGCTCACGCATCGAATGTCCTTCTAATTTATCTGGGTACGCATCAGGCATAATATATTGTCTTTATATATTTAAAAGCCCTAAATAAAATATGAACGCAGATACTTTCTTTGAGTTGCAATGCAATGCGTGTCTGGTTCTCGGTAGTTAGAATGAGGGTGGCGCATGTGAGTGGGAGAGAATTTTGGGAAACATTTACGCAAACATTGCAATCCCTATTGGTAGGGATGGATTTCAAGTGCAATACCCAAATTGTATTTATGAACAACTGAAACAACTTTGGGAGACCGTACAGCCTCAGAGTCGTTCATGTTCAAGTAGATAGAAAGAATCCCATTGTCAGTTGAAAGATTTGCAAAAAGGCAAACTTGTTTTACTTGAATGCCTCTTTTGTTTAGTAAAAATTGTACATGTGAGGATTAAACTGTGTTGCAGATTATAAAACCTAGATTTCAATTATACTGTTGAAAATACATCAATATCAAGACTTGTGTTGATAATATCTCTTTGTCTTTCTTTTTTAGTAATATCTCCTAGTCAATATTTTCCTTTTTGTAGCATAATCAAAGTGGTTTGGCTTCCTGGGACACCTGCTACTTTTCGTGTGTGCACCTGCATTCAAAATTGTAAGTTACATTTTAATGACTTTTTGTCTCCCTTTCTTAGCATTTTCTAATGGCCTTTACTATATAACCACCTTATTACTGCATGGTTTAAATAAGCTGTATTAGTTAATTATATGTTAGGTTTAAATAAGACGCCCTTGTATAAATTGTTATCTTTATTTAAAATGCAGTTTCATGGTCAACAGACTCTGTTCAAACTGCATAGATTTGAATACATGATGCTCACTGGCAAAGACTTGATGAGACATTGAAACGAAATTATTTAATACGCTTAAAGTTTCTTCTCTGGTAAAAAATATGTCAAAACCTATTGAATCTAGTGCATTTTATATATGTAAAATAACTTTATATATATATATATATATATATATTTATATATATATATATATATATATATATATACACACATCACAATATATTTATTTATTTTTTATATATATTTTTTTTATAT
>CAXITT010001309.1:95393-111480 GCA_964033795.1 Lymnaea stagnalis | reverse complement strand
TAGCTACGCCTCTGTGCATCGTGCAGGTAAATAGCTCCACTTTCTCTCCCCCCCCCCCACACACACACAACTGCGTGAATTTATGATCAAGCATAGACAATAATTGATTGTTAAGCTCGGTTCAAGCGAGCGGCAAGTTCGATAATTCAAATATTTGTTCAAAGGCTATTTAGTAATGAATAGAATTATCTCCCACATTTTATTTCTTCTTTCATTAAAAGAAATAAATGTTTTTTAATATAAAAAAAAATGTTATGAAGATCAGGGGATAATTTATTGTTGGAATTGACGATGCATGAATAAATTCATGGACATGTAGACTTACATGATTACCATGTTTCTGTTCACTGCTATCAGCGGAAACTTATAAACATTTATTTTTAATATAAGTTGACAGTCTTTTTACATGTGTAATTTTATTTCTGACAATTTCCTTTTCCAACAGGAACCCGGACATCAAAAGATGAGAACCTTTACGTAGTTTGCGTAGACAGCACACACAGAGAACCTGCACACTCGCACTGGTGGCGATTCAAATAAATGACGTTTTCTGGAGGTCCGCTACTCGATCGTCGCTCGTTCTCTGGTGATTACTGTTTTTGAGTGTTCAGAAATTAGCTTGTATTTTTTAGTAGTTGCCAGGGCGTACACGCACACTTGTGTTTTGCTCAATTATTTTTATTTTTTTTTGGATCAAATTCGTTAAAATAATAGGATTCCTCATTTGGGAAATGTTGTTTATTTGTTGTTACGCGACGAACAACTTTTTTTTCCCGGACACACTGATGCGTACCAATGGTTTAAGCGTTTGGCTCAAAGAGACAAAATTATTGAATCTGATACCGGGTCCGAGTAGCAACTTAATAATCAAATTATCATTTTTGTTTGCTGGTGGCGAAAGCGTTGAAAAAAAAATTGTAATAAATAATACGTTGTAACGAATCTTATGAGAGCGGTTGTTGTTTTTTTTTATCGTTCATTTTTCTTTCGCGACCAACCACCATTGACGTCATTAAGATATTTATTTGTAAAATGTTCGTGCTTTTTATAATTCCTTCTCAATATTCCACATTCTATTTTATATTTAAACAAGCCAGAATGTATCATATTTCAGAATGCGTAGATTAATAAGATGAGAAGAAAACTATTTTACCTCTAGCACCAAATTTAACAAAAACAATTTTACTGTTGTCTTAAAAACATTATTTCCAACTTTTTAAACCATTTCTTAATTTATTTATTTTTTTTCTTCATATTTATAGTTTCTGAAGTAATACGTGCCCATGGCCGTATCGGCACAGGTCAAAGTTCGCAAGATGGTCACGTTAGCTGCTGCATCGTCCCTCGTGTTTCTAATAGGTAAGTCAAGTTTTGTCGTTGTGACGTGACTAATCCAGATATGTGTGCATGCACATGCCCGTAGCGATCAGTTCGAGCTTACAACGAGTGGGTTATCTTATCCCGAGACATGCTTCACAATTTAATGTTAATTTTTTTTTTCTTCAAATGTTTTTAAAAAAATTAGTTTTAAATAATTTAATAAAAATAGCAACAATAAAATTTGATTGTAAAAAATAATTAAAAAAAAATGAGGGCTGAATTCTCTTTATGTCTTATGAATATGTCTTCAATAAGAATAAGTTTTTCGCAACCATAAACCTTTTACCCACAGTACAACAACTAACATTCGTAATAATTTGTTTAAACCCATAATTGTTTTAAAAAAAATGAAACATACACAAAATGGTGGGTTTTTTTTTAATCCTTAAACATAATTGTTTCACAGCAGTTTCACTACTTTACATGATGCCTCGTCTCTATACCTCCTTTGTTCCCTCGTCTCTATACCTCCTTTGTTCCCTCGTCTCTATACCTCCTTTGTTCCCTCGTCTCTATACCTCCTTTGTTCCCTCGTCTCTATACCTCCTTTGTTCCCTCGTCTCTATACCTCCTTTGTTCCCTCGTCTCTATACCTCCTTTGTTCCCTCGTCTCTATACCTCCTTTGTTCCCTCGTCTCTATACCTCCTTTGTTCCCTCGTCTCTATACCTCCTTTGTTTCTAAAAACCTACCTATAGGCTTGGCAAGATAAAACCGTTAGGTCTCAGCGAGGAAAGTAGAAATGAAAAATATACCATCAATGTAAACAGTTTATCGGTAATACAACACAGTGCCCCTGACTTCAGTACCCCTGACTTCAGTACCCCTGACTTCAGTGCCCCTGACTTCAGTACCCCTGACTTCAGTACCCCTGACTTCAGTGCCCCTGACTTCAGTACCCCTGACTTCAGTACCCCTGACTTCAGTACCCCTGACTTCAGTACCCCTGACTTCAGTACCCCTGACTTCAGTGCCCCCGACATCACTAGAAAAAGCTGACTCATTGGTTTTTAATATTTAACAAATTGTAAACAATGTGCCATGTCTGCGGTTCCCAAATTATTTTTGTTCCAGATAAATTATAACTTATCAAACTGGATCCCTCCACGTTAAAATAAAAAAAAAGGTTGCCAACCCCAAGAATAACCAGGCAGCCGTAGATGCAAATTAAAGCACAGATTTCGAACATGCTGGTTCATTCTACCTACCATTATGACACGAGAAGACGTACCGTGTTTAGAAGTGTGGGAGTTCATTGATAATTGTTGCGACTGAATGTTATGTCATCAAGCGCGGTGTGTGTTTGAGAGTTTTAATTGGTTAGTAGACGCTCTTCCCGCGCTTGATTCTGTGACGTATTTTTATGCTGATTGTGACGTATCGTGTAGACGGTATAGTGACGTAAGTTTTAGTCGTGCTGCAGTCTTGAGTGGAACTTTTTGGAAGTAGGATGTGTATTGTTTATGTCTGATAGCGAGCTGCCCTACATTCATGTGTTTATGTGTATAGTAAATACTTAGATATTAAAGTTATAATTATTATGAAAAGGACTTAAGTTTATTCAGTGATAGTAATAGTAAGAATAGTACGACCCATTCAACGTGTGAAAGAGCATGACAAATTAATCAATCCCGTAGAACAGCGGTTCTCAACCTTTCTAATGCCGCGACCCTTTAATACAGTTCCTCATGTTGTGGCGACCCCCAACCACAAAATTATTTTCGTTGATACTTCATAACCGTAGAGTATATGTATTTTCAGATGGTCTTAGGCGACCCCTGTGAAAGGGTCGTGTGACCCCCAAAGGGGTCGCGACCCACAGGTTGAGAACCGCTGCCGTAGAACATTTATAGGAGTTGACATTTAGTGATCCACCATAGTGTTAATAGCACGCGTGACGTCAACAGGACACATTTGATGACCTATAGACACAACTGTATTTAGCGCGAAATATAGTATTTGGATTTCTGCAGACTAACTTATTTCGTACGTTATAGATAATCATTGTTAAAAAGTAAATTGTAAAATATTCAAAGAACTTTTCTTTCCGGCGGTGGGGACGAGTAATTAAACACGTATGGATCAAGCTAGTAGCATGCTTTGATTCTACCACAACACAAGGTTTGAGCTTGAAACCTATCTAAATCCGTACTTTATTCTTACATTTTGCATTATGTATGCTGCTTGATGTAAACTAAGTAACCATTTAATTTAACTTTTCCCGACTCCGAGTCAGATAGTGATGACACTCCCTATTGAGACTAAATGGTTTTAATTTCTACAGTTGTTCTGAGCATGGTCAAGACTGCGGCGGCTTCCATAACAGACTTCTACGTCCTGCCGGATATCAGCGATAATGTCTATCTGTTGTCGAAATCCGACATGCCACATCTCATTACACATCCCATATGCGAGAACCATTCGGCGGATGTCGCCTTCTTTGAAACAAACAAAGAATTTAGTGCAGTCACTTCGTATCTGGACGGATTCCTGAAATCGACAAAAAGGACATCTCCAACAAATATCAAAGGGATCTGGATACATATGAAATGCAACCGTCATTATTCAACACAAGACGAATTTTTATGGGGAAATGAAACTATTGCAACATCTCTTTGGGCGGTTCAGCCAGGCCCTCAGTTTTGCGAAACATGTCAATCGTTTTGTTGTGGAAGAATAGGAGTAAATGACAGCTTGATGACCAACGGTCTCTGGTCCGAAGGAGATCTTTTAAAAAGCTTTTGGTTTCTTTGCAAGGTAACAAACGAATGCGCCTTTAACGAAACAAACAGATGTACGCACCTGTGCAGAGACGAGGCCAACGGCTACACCTGCTCGTGTAAACCTGGATACGCACTGACCAGCGACAACCACACCTGCGTGGACGTTGACGAGTGCAGCGGCACAAAGTCGTCACCAAAACCGTGTCAACACGAGTGTCGCAACAACAACGGATCCTACAAGTGTGCGTGTCACCCTGGTTACAAGTTAAACGCCGACCAATTTAGCTGTGCCGACGTCAACGAGTGTAACACGAGTGTCCACATGTGTCGTGACATCTGTAACAATTTGAATGGTTCGTATAACTGCAGCTGTCGTCCTGGTTTCGAGCTTGGCAATGATTCTAAAAGCTGTTTCGACGTCAACGAATGTAACACGAGTAACCACATGTGCGAGTATGCGTGTAACAATGTTAACGGTTCGTATTACTGCAGCTGCCCACCAGGCTTTTACCTTGGCAACGATTCAAAACGGTGCTTTGATGTCGACGAGTGTAACACATCAAATCCATGCGATCACATCTGTAGCAATGTCAACGGTTCCTATAACTGCAGCTGTCATTCTGGTTTTGAGTTGGGCAACAATTCGAAAAGCTGTTTTGACGTCGACGAATGTAACGTGTCGATGCCAGGCGATCACATCTGTAACGATGTTTACATTTCCTGTAACTGTACTTGCAAGCCTGGCTTTCGTCTCACCAGTGATGGCCGCAGTTGTGTTGATATTGATGAATGCAACACAACATTACATTTATGCAACCAAACATGTAACAACACATTAGGAAGTTACGAATGCACTTGTAAGGACGGCTACAAACTCTCGTCAGATCTCGTCACGTGTCAAGAAATTAACAAGTTCCATAACGTGAGTGTCAACTGTGAGCGAAACTGTACCATCAATGGCTCGTCTGTCCCGTGGACGTGCACGCCGGGATTCGTCCTTGACATCAATGACAACAAGACATGTCATGACGTCGATGAGTGCACCACTCAGCCGTGTAACCAAACGTGTCATAACACACCCGGATCGTTCACGTGCTCGTGTCACCCCGGTTTCATCCTCGACGACGATCTCGTGACTTGTCGGCAAAATGAAAACAATCACCAGTTATGCCCTTGCCAATGCTCAGATCTGACCCGTCAGAACTATGTTCCCCAAATGGTCCAGAACGAACATCACAGACATCTTATAGTGTCCAAGACCCATCTCTTGTCCTTCCGCTTGTCCAAGGGTTGCGCAGACGACAACCGCTTCTTAGCGAGGGCGATTGGTTGCAGCGGCTGTTTAATTGCCGTAGTGTTTGTATCCTCTTTTCTGGCAACAGATCTGATGACGGCTGGTCGAGTAGTTCTCAAATATTTTAAACACAGGACGCCACGCGTGGATAGAGATCGAATGTAGCCCGAGATTGGGTGTAGCCCGTGTTTGGGTGTAGCTCGTTGTTGGATGTATCTTAAGACTGAGTGTAGACCGTGATGGGTGAATACAGTGATGGCTGTATCCCATGATGGCTGTATCCCATGATGGCTGTATCCCATGATGGGTGTATCCCATGATGGGTGTAGTTGGTGATGGGTGTTAACCATGGTTGGGTTTAATTTATATTAATTTAGTTTGTAATCTAATTTTATCAGTGAAATAAATCGTGGAATGAGAGCATCAAAAATACCTGTTCATTGTGATTAGTATTCAATATTTGTATTGGTGTGTTTATTTCTAAAGGGAGACAACCCTGTAATTATAAACTAAAACCAAAGGTTTTTAACTTACTTCCCCTGCAATCCATGTTACTTTTAAAAGAAAGTATGTTCATATTTAATATAAATGTCAGTAAATATCCCTCAATGTATGCACCAGTTGCTTAAACAAAAAACAAATATAAATATATTAGGCACGTCCCTTACTTTATTCATATGAATTGTTTGCAACTTCTCTTACTTAGCACTATATAAGCATAAAGATTTAATAATGTTTACCAGCCCCGATACCCAGACATTTTTAAGACCTCTACATGCGTCATGGTGCTATTTGGGCATGTTTAAGTCAATGTCTTCATACTCACGACTTTACTTAGAAATATTTGGTGGCTGTAAGCTCAAAGTCGGAAAAAAATCCAAGCGGCAACGAAAAAAAAAAAAAAAATTTTTCTTAATGCACATCTTAATAAAACACACAATCTGCCTTTAAAAAATGTATGTGCAAATAGAATAATTGTTTGTTTTTTTGTAATTATCTGAAATAAAAAGAGATCAAATCATTAGCACGAGGAGGTTGGTGTGATATTCATAGGTGTTGGTTGGGGTTACAATTAAGGGGAGGGGAATGGTAGGGAGGTGAAATAGGAAGTGACATTTGGTTTACTCCTACAACAATAAATATGGTTTTCGACTTCATATTAAAACTATGGGTTTTAATTATGGGTTTTAATTATGGGTTTGAATTATGGGTTTTAATTATGGTTTTTAATTATGGTTTTTAATTATGTTTTTTAATTATGTTTTTTAATTATGGGTTTTAATTATGGGTTTTAATTATGGGTTTTAATTATGGGTTTTAATTATGGGTTTTAATTATGGGTTTTAATTATAAAGAATGCTGAGATGGACCCCCGTCCGCCCTCTTGGACACTCACGAGAGCTCAATATAGTTGTGCATTATTTTCTGTCCTTTGGGGGGGGGGGGGGGGGGGTGGGGAATGTTTTCCTATAATTAAAAAAAAAAAAAATGTGGGAGGAGGGGAGGGGGTTGGCAATGTTTGCCCCAAGTTAAAAAAAAAAAAAAAGTCTAGTCTAATACGCCTATGGGTCAAGGTTGATAAACAATTGTTAATGCAAAAAACATTAATAAAGGTTATTTTGCTTTTTGAAATAAACTGAATATCATTGTTTAAATCAGGGTGCGCTGAATAAAGAGATCTGTGACTTTCTATTAGAGCAATAACTTTGAACTTATGCAATTCCTTTCGGCTCCGGCTACAGAGAAATACGTCACGTGACCATGACACGAGACAAGATACAAGAAACAAAGAAACATGGCGTGTTTGGAAACGTATTGGCCTTTACGTTGGTATTGACTTGTATTGACTTGACGAGATGAATCAATGAAAATATACTTTCTGATAACTTAACTTAAGACGTTTCTGATGTAACTTTACATGCATTGTTTTCACTGTGCTTAACAACCTGTTACAATACATTTAAACAATGACATGTTTGTTGCTATTTACAAATCAACCGCATCATTGAAGAAAGGGTATACATTTTTTTTTAAAAATACATTTTAGCAATGAAATAATATTTCTGCTTTTATTTCTGTACACAGAAATGTGTACATAACCACACAACGCCATAACAGGTTGAGGGGGCGGTTCAGTGTGTACGCCGATTGCACATACATTATGATTTATTAATGACGCGTACAGAGATAACATAAGCCCAGTCAAGCAAAAAAAAACTCACCAGCACCCCGGGTAGATGGGACTCGTTAACCTTGGTCGGCAACTCATCAAAGAGAACGCAACTCTAAATTCAAAACCCTACAGGCGGCAAACATCAAAACAATGAACCATTCCGACAACCCCTGCGACGCCCACTGAGAGCGCAGTGAGCATGCTAAAATAGCTTGGATACTTAGCGCTATACAAGTATTCAATCAAATCAAAATCAAGATAATGGGATATGAGCACGTTAGATGTCAGTAGAAATATTTGCATATATTTAAATCACGATGCAGACTTTCCTGGATTAAATATAGAGAATTATTTCATTAGGTACATAGAGACATCGAAGACATGCGCAACACGGCCGATGGGACCATCGCCTGGATTACGATGTGACCCACGCCTGGATTACGATGTGACCCACGCCTGGATTATAGTTGTCGCTTTTGCAGACGCCTCCCCTCCTTTAAAATTAGCAAACTCAGTCCATTTTTTTACCACCTGCCCTCACCCCTTTCATCCATCCATCCATTCCTGTGGCCCTACAGCCCATGTAGGACTTTGGCCTGTCTCACCACTTCCTTCAACTCAGACCTATATATATAATTGATGCTTTTCTCTTCCATGCTTGGATTCCCAGCTGCTGTAGATCTTTTAAATCAATCTAAGCCTAGGTCTGCCTTTGAGCCGTTTTCATCTGGGGTTTGGTGATGCATCCTCTTCACTCCTCTGTCATTCGGCGTTCTTTCTAGCATGCCTTTTTTTCTGCTATGATATAGACCATATAGTCTATATAGACTACATATTTATCGTCTATAGCCCTCTCCCATTTCCCTAAACAAAATATGAACTCAACTTTACTACTTTCACATAATGGGTTATAAAAGTGCCGCAAATGATTAGGAAGTGTGGCATAAAAAACACAAAGTTGGTTCAGGTTGCTCTGACGAAAATGAACATTTCGTTGGAGGCTACATGCTATTATTCTATCACCCCGGGGGTTCAATCCCGGTCAGGGATTTTTAACCACCGCCCTTTCTTTCTCTCTACCATTCTTCTCTTCCGAGTGTTCACACAAAAACCATCATTCCCTCTTCTCTCCCTTTCCCCCCCCCCCCCCCCCCCATGATTAAGTTATAACCACTTGTGCCGTCTGATAACCGAACGCCACACCAATTCATTCATTCCCGCACAGACCCAGTTATCTGCTGAACCCACGAGTGAGTTTTGTCTGTTCTGCACGTAGTCAAATAACCGAAGATCGTGGCGAGGACTTTACCCAAACTAAAACGTTAGCAAACAACAATTGTGTAGGTCGTCTGTACAATTTTAGACATATTGATGGGTAAATGGCGTGAGTACAACAAAATTTCAATTAAATTTATTTTTAAAAACCAAGTGTACAAGAACCATACAATTAACGTACAAAACGAGCACGGAAACAAGGAGTCTGATTTAACTTTAAAAAATACACATGTACATTATAATTTTAAGAAAACAAATATGTTTTTAAAAATGTACCAACACATTTAATGTACATTGTTCTAAGGTCCCAATTCTTTCGTGACGTACTGAACATGTCTGTACACAACAAACCATGCGTCCATTAACCGCCCTCGACATACCATCAAAAATGTCAATACAAAGATCTGGAAATTCCAGTAAACCAAATATTGCAAAAGTTGTTGTAACGCAATGAGGTATTCCATACTTTTTGCAATTCATCCAGCGATACGTTATGAAATTCAGGGATCGATACTTCATACAACTTCATGATTGATACTTGATAGAATTCCAGCAACGATATTTTATACACGTGATTGAACGATACTTCAAACTCTAGGATCAATTTCATTAAGAAAGCTAAATAAAAAAAATAAAAAAATTATTTTCCACTCACAGGTCACGGGGTAGACAATGTGTGCAATTAACGGTGTGTGCATTTTGTCTATTTCAACAAATCGTGCATGTGTAACAGTGGCGTGACTATACGTTCATCAGCGGCTTTAGAGAAATAAAAAAAACTGTACTATCTTGCCCTTTCCCATGTGGCAACTATATCTAAATGATGATGATAGAGAGCTAGTCTGCAAAAGTAACTTACCGATATCATACAGCATATCATACATCTGTTGTTTGTTGTAAATACCTGATCTAATACATCTTTTGGCTGTTGGACATACATGATATCATACTTTTGTAGTTTGTTGTACAAATATGATATCATACACCTGTTGTTTATTTGATTTTAATATTTTATGATATTGTAAAGGTTATTTTTTTTTATTTTAAAACAATTATTTTCTACATTTTTTTTTTTTTTTTTTTAATTTTGTATTTAAATTTAAAGGGGAAATTTTTAAATAATTTAGGGGTTTTTAAAGTTTTTTTTTTTTTTTTTTTTTTTTTTTTTTTTTTTTTTTTTTTTTTTTTTTTTTTGTTTTTTTTTTTTTTTTTTTTTTTTTTTTTTTTTTTTTTTTTTTTTTTTTTTTTTTATTTTTTTTTTTTTTTTTTTTTTTTTTTTTTTTTTTTTTTTTTTTTTTTTTTTTTTTTTTTTTTTTTTTGGCAATCTTGGTTTGATTGCCATGTAGCCCATTACACACCAAACTTATGTCCCTGAATCTAGAAGGATGTCCATGCGGCAGGCTAGACAATTGTCCCAAAGGCCCAGTAGATGTCTACTTGGCCCACTATATAAATGTCCCAACAGCCGACAACACAGATGTTTTACGGCCAGCGAGGAAAAAACTGTCCTCAAATAGTTAAATCTGTAAACTCTGGCTTGACAGCACGGTCAGAAATGTGTCGGCTAAACTGTACACTCTGGTTGGACAGAACCACACAGAAATGGGTGGCTAAAGTGTAAACCCTGGTTTGAAATAATCACACAGAAATGTGTCGCTAAAGTTTAAAACCTGGTTTGAAATAACCACACAGAAATGTGTGGCTAAAGTGTAAACTCCGTCATGACAGCACCGTTCTGAAATGTGTGGCTAAAGTGTAAACTCCGTCTTGACAGAACCGGTCAGAAATGTGTGGCTAAAGTGTAAACTCCGTTTTGACAGAACCGGTCAGAAATGTGTGGCTAAAGACTCGCGAAGAACGTCCCAAAGAAAAACGGACAAATATTAGGCACTCACGTCTGTCAACACTCGGCAAGTCCTCATTGATTGACTGTCTCACAGATAAAGTGTGCTCGTTTCACAAGAGCTGTACCGCCAACATGTGCGTCTGACGCGGTCCGGGGAAAGGATGAGGAAAAGGTGGGGGGGTGTGTAGGGATTTCATTTTTGAAAAATTAAACTATTTTAGTGATTGCCGGATATCTTGATTTCCATGCCTATCTCTTATAAAGGTATTTTAGACTTCCTATTATAAGACAATTGATCGTTTGTTGGTTGTTATTTTTTGTTGTTTCGAGATAAGATAAGATTATTTATTAATCTGTCTTCGATAACATTGTACATAGTCATTTTTCATGGCATAAATAAATAAATATTTTAACCAAGACAACATTTTACAATTATAACAATTTTAAACACGAGACGTCTAAAGCATTTCTCTAGCGTAGAAATCAGTCATATAAGAAATCCTTTAGTGACACTACTGACTTAATGATTGCTCAATTTAGATTTGGTGACGCTTGGCGGAGCACGCTTGCAAATTTATACAGACTGTGGAACAAAATAATTGTGTTTATCTTTTGTGTTGCCAAATTGTTTGGGGCAGCAATTTATACAAATTTTAACTTATCTTAGAGAGCAGGACAGCGTTCTTGTCCAAGGGTACGAGGAAAAAAATCAGGTTTCTTTTCCTTTTTGTTTTAAGCAACAGCCACTTGTTTTTGTGATTTTTTTTGTCTCTGCATTATTTATTGTACTTGTGTATTTTTGTTTGTTTGTTAATCAAACATGAAAAATTCATATAAATGTGTTATGTTCAATATATGTTTGGTATATTATAATACTTTTCAATTGGTAGCGGCTGACGTAGATGTAAGGGGAACACGCTTATGGTAACGGCTGGTTAGCGGTCCCCATTACAGATATTAATGAAACAAACGTTCCTTAAAACAGAGTAAAAAATATATTCGTCTTTATGTCTGTCTGTGCCGTATCTTGTGATATATGTACAGCCTTGGACGTTTCCACGTCAGTGCCTCGTTAGTACTTCATCAGTACTTCGTCAGTATTTCATCAGTACTTCGTCAGTATTTCATCAGTGCTTCGTCAGTGCTTCGTCAGTACTTCGTCAGTGCTTCATCAGTGCTTCGTCAGTGCTTCGCCAGTGCTTCATCAGTGCTTCGTCAGTACTTTGGTTATTTCCGTTACGAGCTGGAGCTCACCCAAACACCAGCGATGGCGGACGGTCACAATCATTACAATCATGGATCACTTCAAATGCCAATGTGCTGCCAGTTTTGTCATGACATATTCCAATGTGCTGCTAGTTTTATCATGACATATTCCAATGTGCCGCCAGTTTTGTCATGACATATTCCAATGTGCTGCTAGTTTTATCATATTCCAATTTGCTGCTAGTTTTGTCCTATACATATTCCAATTTGCTGCTAGTTTTATCATGACATATTCCAATGTGCTGCTAGTTTTATCATGACATATTCCAATTTGCTGCTAGTTTTATCATGACATATTCCAATTTGCTGCTAGTTTTATCATGACATATTCCAATGTGCTGCTAGTTTTATCATGACATATTCCAATGTGCTGCTAGTTGTATCATGACATATTCCAATGTGCTGCTAGTTTTATCATGGCATATTCCAATGTGCTGCTAGTTTTATCATGACATATTCCAATGTGCTGCTAGTTTTATCATGTCATATTCCAATGTGCTGCTAGTTTTATCATGACATATTCCAATGTGCTGCTAGTTTTATCATGACATATTCCAATGTGCTGCTAGTTTTATCATGACATATTCCAATGTGCTGCTAGTTTTATCATGACATATTCCAATGTGCTGCTAGTTTTATCATGACATATTCCAATGTGCTGCTAGTTTTATCATGACATATTCCAATGTGCTGCTAGTTTTATCATGACATATTCCAATGTGCTGCTAGTTGTATCATGACATATTCCAATGTGTTGCTAGTATTATCATAATATATTCCAATGTGCTGCTTATGTCATAATATATTCCAATGTGCTGTTGTTTTTTAAAGACGAGACCATGTTAAAATATGGCGCCAGTTGTTTCAGATAAAATCATGCTACATTGTGTCGCTATTTGTCCTTAGAGAATGCCATAATTCGATGTGTCGTTACTTCTACATAATCTCATATTTCAATGTGCCGCTAGTTGTTATTAGATAAACTCATACTCCAATGTTTCGCTGTTCTCAGCAACTTTTGAATTAAAATAAGTTACAAGAGGATTGTATCCCACCATTCTGATAGATAATACAATGCAAGGAATACACACACGCACACACACACACACACACGCGCACACACAAACACGAAGTTTCAGGAAGCTTTCAAAAAGCCAAAAACTAAACTTCGAATTGCTTTCGAACAGGAATTTTAGCCCGGATCGGAACTTGTGAAAACTATTTTTTTTAATGACTTCCATTGAAGAATCATCATTTTTAAAACAGAAATGACGTAGCCGGACCAATTTTATAATGCGAAAATCTGCACGAGATTCCACGTCATTTTTCTGGACTAAAACTTCTCAAGCCCTCGGGATGTCCTCGGGTTGTTCAGGAAGCGATTTTGATCCATGCTTAAGTTGTCTTTTCTCGGCGCATTTCATTTTTCGCCAGATCATCTCCAACCTTTTAGCGTTCAGCGGTAACCCCAGACATGAAAGGGAGATTACAACAAAACCGGACGTTTTCTACAGGAGCCGAATTTCCGGACATGGAGGCTTAGGGCAAGTTTGTTGGGATCTGTTGAGAGGGTCCTCGTGATGCGATAGGAGGTTACATGTGATTTCAAAACCAAACAGTTTTTTTAAAAGGTTTATTCAATCTTCAACAACAAATTTAGGTGCGAAAGAACTTGGGATGTTGGTGGGTGGTGGTGGGGTGGGTTGAGGTGGGTGGAGGTGGGGGTGGAGGTGGAGGTGGGGGTGGAGGTGGGGTTGGTGGTGGTTGGTGGTGGTTGGGGGGTGCTGGGGGGGTTGGGTGGTGGTGGGGAGGGGATGGCGGGGGGGTGGGGTGGGGGGGGTGGTGTTGGTGGGTGGTGGTGGGGTGGGTTGAGGTGGGTGGAGGTGGGGGTGGAGGTGGAGGTGGGGGTGGAGGTGGGGTTGG
This sequence comes from Lymnaea stagnalis, assembly GCA_964033795.1. Classification (NCBI taxonomy): domain Eukaryota; kingdom Metazoa; phylum Mollusca; class Gastropoda; family Lymnaeidae; genus Lymnaea; species Lymnaea stagnalis. The sequence goes on along the minus strand of CAXITT010001309.1, from coordinate 97,601 downwards.
TGGTGGTTGGTGGTGGTTGGGGGGTGCTGGGGGTGTTGGGTGGTGGTGGGGAGGGGATGGCGTGGGGGTGGGGTGGGGGTGGTGGTAGGTTGTGGTTCGGTGATGGTGGTGGGGTTGTGGTTGGGTGATGGTGGTGGGGTTGAGGTCAGGGTGGTGGGTGGTGGTGGAGAAGGTGGTGGGTGGTGTCGGGTGTTGGTGGTGGTGGGTGGTGGTAGGTTGTGGAATCGAGTCGTTAATATTTTTGTACGTTATCTAAAAGCCTCATGAGCTCACCCACTTGCTTTCTGCTAACATTATGTTTATCTCTTTGCCTGATAATACGCCCCTCCCATCGTATCTCCTTGTTGTCTCCCATTTTTACCTCCCCCAAAAGACGTATTGAAGCCATCCATTACAAATGAATGTTACCCCACCCTCAGGCCCCCCAACTCTTCCCCTCCCCCCTTCCATATCATGCCACATTGTAACTACAGCACTAATGCTACCAAATCGTTTTCTTCAAGCCACGATTTCTGAAATTATGTCACTGATCCAGGCCTGTCAGGAATTCCGTGCGCTCAGGTGAAATCGAATGGTGAGGGAGCCACATTCTCAGACAGAAAGAGTGTTTGCACGTGACACCTGGAGTTGCAGGTGATACGATAATCCGGATTTATGTCAAGATGGATGTGTAACCGGGCCCATTGTCGAGATGGCTGTCTAATCGGGTTGACAGGGGCCGTGCGCATGCGCTCTGTTATTGAATTCTTCGTGTTAGACAAAATGTGTTATTGTATTGAGTGTGTGTTTTTTTTTCTACAGCAAACGTTAACGTGTTAACCCAATCCATCCAGGTATAATTGCCACCTCGATCCTTTTCGATGCATGCGTGGGTTTGCGGTTGTAATTTGGGGCATGAGATCTCTGAAATGTTCGTCATCACTGCCCCATATTCTTATGTAAAAAAAAAAATTATTAAGTAAAAACATATTTAAATATTACACTAACGTATCCCTGTAATAAATAACCTGGCGCAAGCATCAAAATTGAATTTGGTGCACACTCAGCTTGCAGCAGATGTTGTGGAACACGATTAGTATTTAAGTTATTCCTTTATACTAAGCCAACAGGTCATAGTTACCGAAATGAATAGGTCAGGTGTATCAAAATGAACAGGTCAAGAGTATCAATTGGTAAAATTAATCAGTTTGAGCATCATAGTAAACATAAAGCAATCTGTAGTAAGGGGGTGCGTTTGTGGTGGGTAGAGGGGTGGAGGGGTGATGATGTGTCGAGACGAACTAAGCCTTAACCATATTCCCTAATTACGTTGTGGGGGAAGCCCGGGACGGCGGGGGAGCGGGGGGGGGGGGGGGGGGGGGGGGGAGTAGTAGCGATGGAAATAGTTGTGTTTTTTTCTGCCCAGCCACGACGTAAGGTTATTAGTGTCCCCCAGAAAATGACAGTAGGGAAATTGAAGTCATGTCATTCCCCCAACCCTCCTCACCCCCACACTCAAAGCCGATTTATATGGACGAATTGGGATCAGCTGTGAACACATAGGATCCCTTTATTTCTGTGGCATCCTAAGCCTCGGTATCGTTGCTACAAGTCCCGTCCTCTCACGTTTCCCTTTATTTTGTGGACATTTGACTGTGGATTTTTTGCCGACCATATTTTCTTATTATTATGTTAAAGAATCACAGACTATAAAACATATGGCCGCTATTTTTCTGTCATCCTTCCGTCACAATATGAGGATGGTCTACACATCGCGAGACGAAATCGCAAGGCCTGGCATTCTTCTTTAGGTGGATAAGCTGGTCTCCTAGACAGTAAATCGCCTCTCTCCACGCACCTGGACAACCCAAGGGAACATCAAATGTGGATGATGCAGCTTGGCACCGGTAGCATCGCCGGAGTGGCCGGAATATTTATTGTGTCATGTCATGCCACATATGGAACTCCATCCCATGGTTTGACTTCAGAGTTTTCCATCTCTTGGACGAGTTGTCATCCACGGTAAACGGGTCCCATCAGCCCGGGTTGTTTTTTTGTTGCTTGGGTTTGAGCTAGCTTGAGGCTTACTCAGTTCAGACCGCTCAGCCATTCAAAGAAAATTCATGAATCTGCCGGACACACCCCTGAGACGCCAGGCCAAGCATTCACGGTTGGCTCCTACGAGTTGTTGAAAGATTTTTGTTTTTTAATGTGATGTCCGTAATTTTA
>CAXITT010001309.1:72893-92893 GCA_964033795.1 Lymnaea stagnalis | reverse complement strand
CAATAATTATCGATCATCTTAAGGACCTCAAAGAAACACGGGAAAAGTCTTCAGATCCTGTCTCATTAGCAAGATTGGACACATGGAGAGATATGGACACACGGAGAGATAGGGACACACGGAGAGATAGGGACACAAGGGGAGATATGGGCACAGGGAGAGATATGGGCACATGGAGAGATAGGGACACACGGAGAGATTGGGACACATGGAGAGATTGGGACACACGGAAAGATAAGGACACATAGGTACACACAGACATACTGATAGTAGCACATGGAAACACTCATAGAGATCCTATTGCATTAGCATGACTGGACACATGAAGAGATAGGGAATAGGGACACAGACATACTGATATGAAAGGCACAGTTACGCTGAAAAGGAAATACTGACACACTAATAAAGACACAACGACACAGTGATACGAAGACACGCTGCTAGAAACGAAAACACACTAAAAAGGATATTAAGAAAAACTGATGTGAACGTACAGACACTGATAAAGAGGCACAGACACATTGATAATAATGAAAACTAAGACATGTAATATTGAAAATTTAGACACACTGATAGGAATTCAGTTAAAGACACAAACAGCCAAGGATATATATTTATACATCCAACCTCACATCTCAAGCATATTTCATATATATTTATACATCCAACCTCACATCTCAAGCATATTTCATATATATTTACACATCCAACCTCACATCTCAATCATATTTCCGAGACGAAGGCTTGGTGAGTCCACTCTTTCATTCCAATATTTCTGTCGTCAGGCGATTACAGGGGGAAATAACTCTAAGGATCTCTAAGTTGGGTTATCCCCTTTCGTTATTAATGAGTTGCCCTGAGGCATGCCTTACACTTGTATCTGATCACGTGACTAACATTGGAAGCACACGATTCGTGAGCCGTTGTTGATTATTTAAAATGTATGCATCGCGATGCATTGTTGGACAAAATGAGTTGCTCTCTCCCTCCTCTCTCTCGCTCCCTCTCTTCCTCCATCCTCCCCTCTCTCTTCGACCATCCTCCCCTCTCTCTCTTCTACCTCATCTCCTCTCTCTCTTATCCCCTCTCTCTCTTCCTCCCTCATCCCTCTTTCTCTCTTCCTCCCTCATCCGTCTCTCTCTTCCTCCCCTCCCTACCCCCTCTCTCTCTCTTCCTCCCTTCTCCATCTCTCTTCCTCCCTCACTCCCTCTCTCTCTTCCTCCCTCAATCCCTCTCTCTCTTCCTCCTTCCTCCCCTCCTTACCCCTCTCTCTCTCTCTCTCTCTCTCTCTCTTCCTCCCTCCTTCTCTCTGTCTTTCAGTTACGTCATTGTTCACAGTGACTCTAATTAAAAACCGACATTAGTCCCTCTATTACATAACGTGACCTGGTATCTCTAGCCTCAGAACTCTTACTGCACTCTCTGCTTGCCGTATCTAACTTTAAAAAAAAACACACACCACACTAATCGCTTTCTATACACATGTAGCCGTGTGTAAAGTGGATGATTTGCTCGGAGGCTCACAGTTTTAAACTTAGTTTATTTTTTTAGATCTGTATGTAGCATGTACCACATGTGTGGGTCTTCAGCTAAACCATATCGACCCACTATGAGCGCAGACGACAGTATGTTGCTCCCAGAGATCCCAATCTCTTCCCATCAGGCCAGCAGGACAAGATGCTTCGCCGGAATCAATTACGCCTAATTAGGTCACGCGGGGGCTCGTCAAGGCACTCACGTGGCGGTGTACTCATTTTTTTGTTTCTTTTTTTCCAATTGTCCAAACAGAATTGTACGGGAGACCAGAGAAGGTAAAGGACATTCGGAGCGGGTGTCATTGTGACCACTGTCTAGTTTAAGCTTCCCATGACTGCTGTCACGTGGCGTGGCCAATGGACATCTTTAAGTCAACTTTCTCAGATCATTTCATTTGGACAGTCGTCTGATGGCCAGTAGTGGGAACTTTAAAAAAAAAAAAAAAGAATATTCTGTGGTCGTAGCATAATGTTTTTGTAACTATAGTTCTTGAACTTAAAAACGTTGGTTGTACACAAATGAATACGTGTGTGTGTTTATGTGTTTGTAAATGCGTGTTAATGTTTGTGTATGTGTGTGTTCATGTGTCTTTGTTTTGTGTTTAGGATTGTCCGAAATGTCAATGTGTGAATGTGTCCGATTGTCAATGTGTGTATCAAAACGGTCAGCCTCCACGTGTTGGTCAGTAGACGTTACTTTAATTAGGTCGTCTGGACACAGGTTGTTACGGGTTCTTCAATAATGTGCTGGTCAGTGATAGGGTGGGTGTGGGGTGGAGGGGGGAAGAATGAAAGGGTAATGCTGTGGGAATAATGGTGTAGTAGTAATTGTATAGGAATAATGGTGTAGTAGTAATTTTATAGGAATAATGGTGTAGTAGTAATTGTATAGGAATAATGGTGTAGTAGTAATTGTATAGGAATAATGGTGTAGTAGTAATTGTATAGGAATAATGGTGTAGTAGTAATTGTATAGGAATAATGGTGTAGTAGTAATTGTATAGGAATAATGGTGTAGTAGTAATTTTATAGGAACAATGGTGTAGTAGTAATTTTATAGGAACAATGGTGTAGTAGTAATTGTATAGGAACAATGGTGTAGTAGTAATTGTATAGGAATAATGGTGTAGTAGTAATTGTATAGGAATAATGGTGTAGTAGTAATTGTATAGGAATAATGGTGTAGTAGTAATTTTATAGGAACAATGGTGTAGGAGGAAGGGTGAATCTAGGGAAGGGGTGTTAGTCCTGTATAAAGTCCTACTCAAATCCAACCTAGGTCCTTGAGCATGCTGGTGGTTAAAAATTATTAACATCACCAATATTTTAATTATGAACATAATCATTATTATTTTTAATTATTATTGCATTATTTTGAATTATTTTTTTTCTAATTTTTCTCCACCCTCGTCATTGTCTCAACTATTGTCTAATACAAATACAAGTTCAAAATTAGTTTGAAGAATACAATGAAATCCCAAGGCTTTTCCTTTTTAAATTTAACTGACGCAATACAAGTCAGTTGATGTAACTATGCCTGATATACAAATAGCTAATTTGGATAAGACGTGTATACAATCAGTTCATGTAGATGACCTTGTATACAATAAATTCATTTAGACAAGCCTTGTATACAAGAAGCTCATTTAGATAAGCCCGGTATACAATCAGCTCATTAAGATAATCCTGGTATACAGTGAGCTCATTTAGATAAGCCTGGTATACAGTGAGCTCATTTAAGAACTCCGATTACACAAATCCTATCTTCCGATCAATTTTTTTTTTCTTTTTAAATAATCAATGCTACCATTATTCCAAATTGTTAACCCCCCCCCTCGCCCACCCCCAACAAACCAAACTTTAACTCACAATTTCGTACGCGTTTAGAGAGACTACGATTACTATTTCAGTCTAGGACTTCAATTGTCCAGATCTGTCAGAACCTGGGACGCAATCAGCACATGCAATTCCATCACTACAATGCCTCACCGACCAGGAACTTAATCAAAAGCAACAATTCCGTTTCAATGTAAATGGGTGTCTGTTGTTACACGGAGGAGATAATGCACTGGTCCTGGGGGCGGCCGTTAATGGGGGCAGACATTGCTCGCGAGCAATCAAAATGGTCGGTGCTTAATGGAGTGTCAAATCTATAGATTCGCAGTGGGTTTTTTTTTTTTTTTTTTTTTTTTTGAGAAGCGTGTGGCCCATCAAATAAGGGGTCACGTGCTTCACACCTCTGGCTGTGGTGTATGTTTGAACCGGTCATGCACAGTGCACACCGCACTGTGAAACACATAAAGTGTTCTACAGACTGTGAAAAACATCAAGTGAACAACACACATTGTGAAACACAGTGCATTACACACTGTAAACCTGACAAATTGTAAAGTGGGTCCACAAACAAAATGACAAGAAGCTCTAGCATAAAGGGGAGGGGGTGTTCCTTAAACAGGGCCCCTCACTCTTGGGGTGGGGGTATTATCAGGGGGTGCGGGAAGGCATATAAAAACAGGCTTATTTACATTTTTGTTATTGCATTGTATTCGGGGTCGGGGTGAGGGGTATGTCTTGACATCAAGATGGGGTACGGAGCTGCAAAAGGTCAAAATACCCTTCCTCCCACGTGATGTCGTAAGTCATAAGATAACTACGATACGAAACGTAGCTTAAGGCACTGCAAGCATCCTCTGCCTAGCTACTAGAAAGTTAACCGTTCCTAGCACTCTGTGTTACGTAATCAGGCGTAGTGGCTCTGAGTTAACCGCTCCTCTATCACCCTCCTCTGTCAAGTGGGTATGAGATAAAAACCAATATTATCATTCTATGTTACATCATTGGTCACAGTGACTCTAATTAAAAACAGACACCAGTCCCTCTATTGCATATCGTGATGTCGTAGCTCTAACCTGAGAACCTTTACTGCAATCTCTGTTTACTGTGCCTAACTTTAAAAAAAACAAAAACAAAGCCACATCGCTTTCTGTTTTCATGAAGCAGTCACATCCAGGTGTCAGATAAAATTACTTTTTTTTTAAAAACTGGTCCTTGTTGAATAACGGCTCTTTTTCGCCGTGGCACTTAACAACAATGTCCACAGCAATGTCCACAACAATCGCATGTTCTTCATTACCCCAACCATTTCACGGCACGTGTCTAAAAGCAACTAGCCACACTTCCGTTCTAAATAGTGAGCAAACTCGACCTCAGCCTCGACAAATGCAGTGTCGGGTGAGTTCCACGAGGGTCCACACACCCACGCATACCTCATACAAATTACGTTTTACATTTTATCCTTTGCGAAAAATTGTCAAATGTTATTTTATTTTCTTGAAGAGACATTTTCTCCCTTTTTGATAAGAGGTATTGTGGAGCAGCAGTGTGTGTGTGTGTGGGGGGGGGGGGGGGGGAGGGAGAAGAGAAAACGACAATGTGGGAACCGCTGGCTTTCATCGGAACATGGCACATGCGCAGACTTTCACCTACACGGGTCGTCACCAACGTGCGGGGAGAGAACCGGGAGATCGATATCCTTAATTGCTAATCAAAGGTTGGTTGCTGACGACACAATGACCTCATGGTGCTGAGCATCCCTTACACCAGCGGGAATGCATACCCCCTAGGCGTGACATGCCTAGATCATCTTTACACGAGGACGCTAGCGAGGGCGCGGCTTTTATTTTATTGAACCGGGTAATTTGTTCTGTTCGACAACTTGCTGAGGTCATCGTGACCCGGCGCAACGCTCCCCCAGCACGCGAGCCACCGGCCCGTTTCCATCAAACATGTAAGGGTCATTTTAAAAATATTAATTCTCTTTAAAAAATAAATTTTCAATAACAACAAATAAATTTTCAATAACAACATGTCCGGCATTTAGCACACAGGTAAAAAGATTGTAACTTCGGCTTGTTTGAAAAGTAAACATTCCACGCTATATATTATTTTATTGTCATGTATAAACATAACTTCTGTCTAACAGACTCTTGTTCAGCCAACCGTGACCGAGCTAATGCATCCTGGTCACAGCTAAGTAGCCCGCGCAGAACTAATCGATAGACTCGTCTGATTTCAAATTGTACAAGTTGGCGGAAGATGTTCTTGACAAATATTCTTGACATTAATGGACAGGACTTCGATGATTCAACCAAATAACAATAAGAAGAACGTAATAAAAATAATAACTTTAAAAAAAAATTAAATGTTGTAAGTCAATTATATTCTGAAAGGGGAGAGGGTGGGTGACGGAGAAGGTGATGTGGTTGGTGGGGGGGGGGGGGGATGGGGTTGGGGGGGAAGAGGTGCGTCCTCGGTATTTCTATTTACTCCTGTAATAAAAATAATAACTTTAAAAAAAAATTAAATGTTGTAAGTCAATTATATTCTGAAAGGGGAGAGGGTGGGTGACGGAGAAGGTGATGTGGTTGGTGGGGGGGGGGGGTGATGGGGTTGGGGAGGAAGAGGTGCGTCCTCGGTATTTCTATTTACTCCATCAAATACTTCCCAAAAAATCTATAAATAGAATGTATGACGCCATCGTTGAGATGAAATAAGGTGCATGCGGGTGCAGTGCATTTCTAAGTCATAGATCAAAAATATTGAATAATAGAAGACAGTACGATGCTGTAATAACGCTGAAACTCTGCTGTAACCTCAGCTGTAACCTGTGCTGTAACCCATCAGACCGGCTGCATCTAAGAACAATAACTCACGTAAACGGGCAGAGATCGCCACACAACAAAAAAAACAAAGAACAGTAACTCTGCGGCACTTACCTCGTGCACCGGAAACACGTGGTGTGATACCTCGAGCCCTGCGCGGACACCATGTTCTCCTCCATGATGGGGAAGCCGCATCCGTTGCACATGTCGACATTTCCGGTGCTGTGCGACCGTTTGCTGTTCCGGATTTTGTTCCGGCGTCGTAGGGACGGAGATAAGGCCCGGCGTAGCAGCGACGGGGACAGGCTTTTCCGAGACTTTGGGCTTAGCTGTGTGCGTAATGGAAAGGGAGGGGGGGGGCAGTTAGGATGAACATATCAACAAAATTGTATTTTATAAATGTCAATGATGGGGCTAATGTATGGATGGGATAGATAAATATGGATGAGACGTATGGATATGATGTATGGATATCATGTATTGATTTGACCGAAGAATATGTCGTATGAATAAGGCATATGGATGTCATGTATTGATGTGACCGATGGATATTTCGTATGGATAAGGCATGTGGATGCGACGTATGGATGGTGATGAAGGGATGCTATGTGTGGATGTGATTTATGCGGAGTTCTCATTTAACGTATAAAAGTAATGTCACTTGGTGATCTCATTCTGTCATGGATGTGATGTCTTAATGTGGCACATGGATTAGTACCGAAGTGATGGGACACATCACAAAGCACACACATCCTTCATACGTACACATCATAATTATAAGACACCCACGCGGGTATGGTACATCCGATAAGCCCTAATGGGACACCCTGAACCATCTTATTATGATACCCTCACATTTGGGATACCCATACGAGCAGGTGGCATCCAAAACATACATGGGGATATACACATTATAGGGTACGCACATATGGCACGCACATATGGCACGCACATATGGCACACACATATGGCACACACATATGGCACACACATATGGCACACACATATGGCACACACATATGGCACACACATATGCAGACCTGTTTACCCTCAAACTCTTAAAATCGTACAATATCATCACAAAATCGTTTAATACGTTATACTTATAGTAAAATAATGTCATACAGTATATACAATCTATACACCTCAAAATCGTACATTGTATGCCATAATCGTAAGAGTAAACAGGTCTGCATATGGCACACACATATGGCACACACATATGGGGCTCACATATGGGACACACACATGGCACACACACATGGCACACACATAAGGCACACACATAAGGCACACACATAAGGCACACACATACGGCACACACATACGGCACACACATACGGCACACACATACGGCACACACATACGGCACACACATATGGGACACACATATGACACACACATGAGGGACATGCCTTGGAGGGGACACACATTGGCGCCACACACCTTGAAGGGGACACACAGATGGGGGACACACACTTTGGAGGACACACACATAGTGAACACACAAAGGACATCAAGACATGAGATACACAAACACACTGACAAGCACAAAGCCAAACAGTTACACAAACGCACTAACAAGCACAAAGCCAAACATTTACACAAACGCATTTACAAACACTAAACCAAGCAATGATACAAACACACTTACAAACACTCAAATTAAGTCAAACGTAGCTGAGTAACACACACGACACGAGGGAAGGGGAGAGATCACGAAACACACAGTCCTAATGGNGGGGGGGGGGGGGGGGGGCGGGTGGGGGGGAGATGAGAGGAAAAGGGGGGGGGGGGGGATCATCCGATGTACACCAACTGAGAGCAGGCCGTCTTGATTTAGGGAAATATCTGTGGAGATCGAGCGACGACGAGTGTTTAAATTTCCGTGTGCTAGGCGGGAAGCCTGGACGTAATGTCATGGTCCCCACGTAAAAAAAAAAGGTTCACTCCTGGTCCAAAAAGTTCACGAGACTCGTCTGAATGTCTCATTTACCGCCGAGTCTCGTTTTAAAGTCACCAAGACATCGGAGCCACTGCCAGGTTTGGTCTATTTGAAATGAGAAGTGTCTGATAGGTTCTACTTCTGTTCAGGTCACTTGTAGTCAAACGTCCTCGTTTCCAAGAGGTCGGATACTTGTCTGAAACCTCATGAAAAATGTTTCCCTCCAAGACATTTGGTCAGGGTTGCTCTTCTTACCTACAGAACGTCATTTGTTCGAGTTTGTGAGACGTGCTCGAAACACCATAGCCCTTAGCTTGGGAGCTCACTATACACAATAAGGGCAGTGGTTCCAAATACTTCAACCTTACTCTAACCATGTAGTGGGTGGTTAGCCGAGTCAGTTAGGACTTTTTAGCAGTGATTCCAAATGCTTCAACCTTACTCTAACCATGTAGTGCAGGCCTGTATAACAGGCCCGCCAGCACCCACTTTGTGGCCCGCGAGGTAACGAAAAACTCTGTATTCTTATTATTTTCTTAATAGCTTACCCCCTGACCTATATTCTTTAGGCCCGCGAAAGTCCTGTCCTATTTTCTTTTGGCCCGCACACGTTTTTCATAATGTATTACGGCCCACCTTACATTTTGAGTTCTGCAGGCCTGATGTAGTGGGTGGTTAGCTGAGTAAGTTAGGACTTTTTAGTGATAATTATTACGGTAGAGGCTTCTTTAACGATTTTCTCGATAATTGTTATCTCGATAATCGTGTTGCATCTTGCATGTGAATGGGACGCTATGTATGTGTTTACGCATGTGCTGTTTTAAGATTTCTCGTGCAATGTCCACCTGGTGAACGGCTGGAGAACTGGGCCGACCGAGACGGGTAGATACTGTCACTCAAATTATAGTGGTTGGCCGCGTCTGCTTCGCGACTGAGTGAACGGGTGGGTGCGCTGTTAGTTTTATGTCAAGGTCAAGAGGTCACTTCAATCGGGATTTTGTAAGCATTTGATGTGGGATTTTATGTCGATAATTTGAAGATAACAATAACACTTTAATACTAAAAATTAGCTAACAATAATATAATAAACCTGTTTAAAAAAATATTCCAGCCAAGACGAGTTTAAATGTCTAATCTTCTGCAGTCTTTCTTTGGCTACACAGAGTGCTCATCTACACTTCTGTACAGTCTTTATTTGGCTACATAGAGTGCTCATCTACACTTCTGCACAGTCTTTATTTGGCCAAATAGAGAGCTCATCTACACTTCAGCACAGTCTATGGGTACATAGAGTGCTCATCTACATTGCTGCAAAGTCTTTCTTTGGCTACATAGAGTGCTAATCTATATTTCTGCTGTCTTTCTTTGGCTACATACATTTCTGCACAGTCTTTCTTTGGCTACATAAGAGTGCTCATCTAATCTTCTGCAGTTTTTCTTTGGCAACATGGAGTACTCATCTAATCTTCTTCACAGTCTTTCTTTGGCTACATAGAGTGCTTATCTACACTAATGCACTGTTTTCTTTGCGTAATTCATTATGAGAAAGAAAAAAATGTCTACGTTTTAATGCGCTTTAACTCGTCTTTGATAGAAATTAAGCTAAAATTTGTAAAAGATTGTAAGAAGTAGACGAAGCCTACGTTTTGACTTTGATTTCATATTGATCCACTGGTCAGGCTTACCCTGCTGGACAACGTTCATGGCGAGCTATTGCAATCACAAAGCAAGGCATGCAGAAGAATAGATGAAATTTTCAGGTAAGAACTTTGGATGATCCGTCGCGAGGTGTGAGACCTGCTGAAGTTTCTCGTTGCGTACTTTGGTGGTGTGCCATAAAAAAATTGATCTTTCGCCCCCCACCCCCACCCACGGGTGGTCTTCCTTTGACCCACTCGCCGAAACACACCCCAAGCCTTGCAACCTTTACACAAAAATACGTCACTTCCCACACAAAAAAACACGACGTATACCCACACAACAAACATGTCTACTCTCAAACCCAAAAAACATGTCAATATTCTCACACAACAAACATTTCTATATTCCCACACAAAAAACATGTCAATATTCTCACACAACAAACATTTCTATATTCCCACACAAAAAACAAGTAAATATTCCCACACCACAAAAAAGTATATATTTCCCCACACAGCTAACAAGTAATATTCCCACACAACAAACAAGTCTATATTCCCACACAGCAAACAAGTCAATATTCCCACACAAAAAACAAGTCTATATTCCCACACAACAAACAAATCTATATTCCCACACAGCAAACAAGTCAATATTCCCACACAACAAAGAAGTCTATATTCCCACACAGCAAACATGTCAATACTCCCACACAATAAACAAGTCAATACTCCACACAACAAACAAGTCTATGTTCCCACACAACAAACAAGTCTATATTCCCACACAACAAACATGTCAATATTCCCACACAACAAACAAGTCAATATTCCCACACAACAAACAAGTCAATATTCCCACACAACAAACAAGTCAATACTCCACACAACAAACAAGTCTTTATTCCCACACAACAAACAAGTCAATACTCCCACACAACAAACAAATCAATATTCCCACACAACAAACAAGTCTTTATTCCCACACAATCCACACAACAAAGTCAATACTCCACATAACAAACATACTGGCCCTCGAAAAAGGTGACACGTCATCCCAACTTACTTGAAGTGTAAAAGGCGGCAAGACCTCGACGCTCGGCAGGGAGTCAGTCAAGTCTCGGTGGGGACTGTCTGCGAAGGTGACATTTTGAGCTTTCTTATGTCGGAGGGACACTGGGGACAACTCAGGAGAGCCATTTGATAGTCTGTCTGGACTCAAAGTCAATGGGGGTGGCGGCCCTTTCCTGTCCATGGCTGGCTCTGTGTCAGAAGAGAAAATTATAAATTAAAAAAATGTTATAAACAGCTAGTGAAAATGGACGCTAGAAGAAAAATGGATGTTATTCCTGGATATACTTAATCGCGTGTGTCTATGTAGATGGTGGGGAAATTAGAGAATGTGATTTTTCTGAATTCTGTAGAAGCTAAGACAAAAGGTAAAAATGACTTTCGGCCCAAACCGAGGCTAAAACCGAAGCCGAAACAAAAACCTTAACGATACTTTAGTCCGACATATATATAACACAGCACACGATTTTAAACTGTCTTGAAACAATGAGGCAAAAAAAAATTCAACATTGCTAGAAATACTTCAATATTTAGTGAGTAATCTGCATTTCGTGGTCAATGACAACATTTATAATCATGATAATGATGTATGTCAATGACAGAATTTATAATCATGATATTGATGGATGTCAATGACAATATTTATGATCACGATATTGATGAATGTCGATAACATTTATAATCATGATAATGATGAATGTCAATGACAAGATTTATAATCATGATAATGATGGATGTCAATGACAAGATTTATAGCCATGATAATGATGAATGTCAATGACAACATTTATAATCATGATAATGATGGATGTCAATGACAACATTTATAATCATAATAAATGATGAATGGCTTATATAATCCATTCATTCTTTGACATTCATCATTATAAGGCTCATACATGTTATTATTGACATTCATCATTATAAGGCTCATTCATGTTATTATTGACATTCATCATTATAAGGCTCATACATGTTATTATTGACATTCATCATTATCATAAATCTTATCGACAACCAAATAAGGATTATTCGCTAAATATTAAAATATTGTTCATATCAGATTGCCGACCGACAGACGGACAGAGTGACAGTCTGAATTCTGGTAGACGCCCGAAAGCATAAATCACTTTCGGCCGTAACCAAAACAACGGCGAACGTGATCACATGGGAACTTTCGGCGCCGAACCGAAATCCGGTCGGCCTCCAGGGGAAATAAGTTGATTAATTTGAAAAGAATCTTGGTGAACAAAGAGGTTTGTCAGTTACCGTTCCTACTGTGATTGGGCTATTTATGGTTTTGTGTTCTTGTGGGGGCGCGGGGGGAACGCGGGTGGAGGTTGTTACGGCCCCTGTGGTTTAAACATTTTAAGACCCAGGGGCAAAATATTTCCAATTTCCCAAATTAAAAAAAAAAAAAAACAAAAAAAAAAAAAACAGCAGAACTGTTGACCCTTCAACTCTTAAAATCGTACAAAACCATCACAAAATCGTTCAACACATTATCTTAATAGTAAAAATAAACATACAGGATATATATATATAGTATACATCTCAAAATCGTACATTGTGAGAGTAAACAGGTCTGCAACAGTGTTTGGACTACATCTATGAATCTCAGCTGTGTTTAGTCCTAAACTATGAACTCAGCTGTGTTTAGTCCAAATCTATCAACTCAGCTGTGTTTGAACTACATCTATGAAATCGGCGTAATGGAAACATACAATTATAATCCTTTCAATGTTAAACTAATCACGTGAATTCATCATTAGCCGTGGGTCACGTGATAACTTAATTTATTACTTGTTCCAATACTTTGTTACAGCCTTGAGCCATTTCGAAACAAAAAAAACAAAAAAAAGTTTTGTTGAATTTTGATTTGTTCATTTAAACATTTATTTTTTTTGTTTGATCATCACTTGTCCAATTCCAAAGGGCATCTCGACCTGCCCGGTGCGCAGTGGTCATAACAACGGACAACTGACGTCACAATGACCTCACACGCACGCGCGCGCGCGCGCCCGCCAGGCCCTGACAAGACAACGCATCAATCACACATCGAGGACAAGGGCCGGCAAAAAGCGACGCATAACAAGGTAAATAATGAAGACGGCAAATTCATGTCATCGATTTCCTTGCGGCCTGCTTTGTGGCGGGCCGCCAGCGGGCTCCGTAAATTGGAAATACATTCTTCAAAGAAGATAGGATCACAGAATTCTGTTCTGTCGTCGCATTAGCGACATTTTCTAACAGGGCATTTTAATTAAAAGGATTTAACTAATTTCATTTGGATGTCCTAACGACATACATTTCTTTGAGATTCAAACAGAAAAAAGGGGTGGGGGTACATAAATATCTTGAGATGCCAATTTATGTGTTCTTTCAACCATTTCCATGGTTTGCCATTGGAAGGCTTGGCAAAGAATGATTAGCTTAAGTTATTTTCATGCTTTAAATTTAACCATGGATAACAGCTTTATTGAGAAATAGAACATAGATAAACCCTGTAGGCCCAAAAAAAACAACAAAGAACTGAACATTTGAACGTAGATACCGCACATGGAGCATAGATGAAAAGAACAATGACATAGAACTGACAAACACAGATAGAACGAACCAAAGATACATAGAACTGACAAACACAGATAGAACGAACCAAAGATACATAGAACTGACAAACACAGATAGAACGAACCAAAGATACATAGAACTGACAAACACAGATAGAACGAACCAAAGATACATAGAACTGACAAACACAGATAGAACGAACCAAAGATACATAGAACTGACAAACACAGATAGAACGAACCAAAGATACATAGAACTGACAAACACAGATAGAACGAACCAAAGATACATAGAACTGACAAACACAGATAGAACGAACCAAAGATACATAGAACTGACAAACACAGATAGAACGAACCAAAGATACATAGAACTGACTGATAGACCGTATAACTGGCCGAGTAGGATATAGTACTAACCATTACAACTAGAACTGACCAATAAAAATATAACTGACCAATACAACTAGAGCTGTACATTACAAATAGAACTGACCATTACAAATAGAATGTACCACTCGAATCATAAGATTAAATGTGTGAACTTTCTGAATACATCATTGTCTTGTTACAGTGTCTTGTTGCAGTGTCTTGTTGCAGTGTCTCGTTACAGTGACTTGTTGCAGTGTCTTGTTACAGTGTCTTGTTACGGTGCCTACCAAAAATAATCTTGACAGTGCCGGTAACCTCAGCAAAGTACAAAAAGAAGTTGTTAAAAATTGTATAAAATTTAAGTGATGACCTCAGGTATCAAGGGATCCTTCGCAAATTACGTCACGCTCAGGGGGGAGGGGGGTCGAGAATTCGTGATACTCTGTGGCGGGATTGAGGGGTGGGGTGTAAAATTGTGTCGTCACAATTATTTTTTTTTGTAATATAAAATTTTCTAATTTTGATAAATCTTTATTCAATTACTTTTAAAACGTTAATTTGTCTCAGTATACTACATCTTGATCCCATAATCATTATGGGAAAATGTTAAAGAATAAAATCAAATCTTAGTTTAGTTATGAAAATTGTATCTATTTTTTTATTTTTTTAGGTGTGACGTAACACTATGGGGGGGGGGGTGTAAAGATTTTGTGACACTTGTTGTCGGGGGGGGGGGGATCTAAAAAAGGTCATTTTTTATCCCATAATCATTATGGGAAAATGTTAAAGAATAAAATCAAATCTTAGTTTAGTTATGAAAATTGTATCTATTTTTTTATTTTTTTAGGTGTGACGTAACACTATGGGGGGGGGGGTGTAAAGAATTTGTGACACTTTGTGTCGGAGGGGGGGGGATCTAAAAAAGGTCATTTTTTTGCGTGACGTAATTTGCGAACGACCCCTAACTAAACAATAACCAAATTTATGGTATGACTATGACGTGTCCCATTATGACCAGTGAGACCCAGTATGACTATGACGTGTCCCATTATGACAAGTGAGACCCAGTATGACTATGACATGTCCCATTAGGACCAGTGAGACCCAGTGTGCTTATGACGTGTCCCATTATGACCAGTGAGACTCGTGTGACATTGAAGTGTATCATTATGACCAGTGAGACTCAGTGAGAACCAGCGTGACTTTGACGTGTCCCATTATGACCAGTGAGACCCGGTGGGACTATGACGTGTCCCATTATGACCAGTGAGACTCGTGTGACATTGACGTGTCCCATTATGACCAGTGAGACTCGTGTGACATTGACGTGTCCCATTATGACCAGTGAGACTCGTGTGACATTGACGTGTCCCATTATGACCAGTGAGACCCAGTGTGACTATGACGTGTCCCATTATGACCAGTGAGACCAAGTTTGACTATGACGCCTTCCATTATGACCAGTGAGACCCAGTGTGACCAAAACGTATCGTACTTTCATATCGGCTGATGTGTTAAGCGTCAAATGCCCCGCAACATTTAATATGTTCATTGGCCCCGCACCCCACGAGCGCCGGCCCTGTCGAAGACCACACACTGACCTGCAGCTTTTTGTGTTTAACGTTGAGACACCAGGTTTGAATCTCCACTCACACAAGTACCTTTTTATGGCCATTCTGATCCTAACTCCACAACACTTTGGTTTCTTTGGACAAACAGTATTTCCTGTACTGCCAGACACATCGAAAAAAATCTTAGCCTCACTCCCCCAACACTGTTTTCTCCCTCACCAGTGAGCCTCAGATAGGGGGCGGGGGTGAGGGGGCACAATGACGTGCGCCCCAGGGGGAAACCCT
Organism: Lymnaea stagnalis; assembly: GCA_964033795.1. Lineage (NCBI taxonomy): Eukaryota > Metazoa > Mollusca > Gastropoda > Lymnaeidae > Lymnaea > Lymnaea stagnalis. The sequence continues at coordinate 77,243 of CAXITT010001309.1, read as the reverse complement.
ATTCCAAAAACCACACAAGGCCATTAGTTTAGCTAATTTCAATCCTATTTTCGCTCAATAGTTACTTTTGTGTGTCGTTACAGTGGAACACCGTATTTTTGTGTGTCGTTACAGTGGAACACCGTATTTGTGTGTGTCGTTGCAGTGAAAAACCATATCTGTGTGTGTCGTTACAGTGGAACACCGTATTTTTGTGAGTCGTTACAGTGGAACAACGTATTTTTGTGTGTCGTTACAGTGGAACACCGTATTTCTGTGTGTCGTTAAAGTGGAACAACATATTTTTGTGTATCGTTACGGTGGAACAACGTATTTTTGTGTGTCGTTACAGTGGAACACCGTATTTTTGTGATTGTCGTTACAGTGGAACACCGTATTTCTGTGTGTCGTTAAAGTGGAACAACATATTTTTGTGTATCGTTACGGTGGAACAACGGTACACGGAAAAAATCATTCGGAGAAACTATTCGATATCCGATTATTTTATACCTGAACATAATATATACGATTCTTGTATGTCTAATTATTTGATAGATGATTACTTGATGCCCAAATATTGTATGAAAAATGTACATCCGATTTTTCGATACTTGATTATTGGAAACATTAATACAATAATAATATTTTATACTGTATTAAAATATATATCCGATTATTGTATGTATGTATTGAGATTGCTCTGGATACCTTGGGTAGAAATGTCGTAGAAAATGGCTCCACCAAATACGGGATAAAAAAACAAACAAAGGACTGGGTCAAAGCCGTGTGGAAGGGATATCATTCCTTTGTTGTTTCTTGTTCTGCCTTGTCTTCCGGGGAACGCTTTTCACCAAAACATTCCCTTTTCATTGTCATCAGAGTCGAGTTCACTTGTTTATTAGGCGTGCTATTTATGTCTTCTCACATAAGTCTTCTTACTATGGTCTTTGCCCTACTGCGGCAACCAAAGCCCCAGTGACGTTGAATGTTGCCCTCATTTTGTGATTAATAGCGCCCCCACCCTGGCGGCGATAAACTGCGCTACCCATCTGTCCCCACTATCATGGCGATACAGGCTACTCTGCGTTGTCCTTGTCCTACAAAGTCATTGTACCATATAACGCCCTTTGCGCCCCCCCCCTCTCCCAGCCCACAACCTTCCATGGCAACAAAGTTTGGAACCGGGGTGGGATTTGAAAGTCAAGGTCTAAAAATAAAACTGGGTCAGCCGAAATTGTCTGCGACTTCCGTCCGTAAACTGGCCGAGATCTGGGTCACGCAGGAGTAGGTCGAGCTTATGGGATGAACGGCCGATCGTTATCAGGTCGGGACCAGTTGGTCACCATTCATTGATCTGATTTATTGCGGGTCAGCGGCGGCTCCAGAAAGTACTGACGTAAAAAAAAAGTGTGGTAAAAGGTGGGGGGGGGGGGGGGGGGGGGAAAAAGTGGGGGGGATAGGAAAGGAAATATTGTGTCTGCTTAGTCCATTGTTCAGATTAGGTTAGAAATGTCCGTTTATGAACGTCCACCCCCTTTAATAAATGTGTAAATTTATAAGCATCTGTAAAATATTATTGTAACTAAATATAGGATATATATAGGAGAAGTCGAAGATGAATGAGATGGCCGAATCGCCGAGAGGCTGGATGGAAAAGAATGTGGGGAGATGGAAAGAACGAATAGCATGGTCAATGTGAAAAGCACAGAGGACGGGGGCAAGAAAGGAGATGGAAAGAAGAAAGTGAAATTGGAGCATTGTAATAAGATCAAGTTTTGTTTATCTAGTTTACATATATTTATTGAGCCTTCATTACCCTAAGTATTTTCATTTATATCATCTTTCGTCTAGTGTACCCTTGACCAGTGGTCGGCGAACCGCGGCCAGCGAGCCGCATGCTGCTCTTTAACGACCTGAGTGCGGCTCGGCCAGTCGGCCAGAAATCGGTTTTGACTCCGAAACACATGGCTCTTGACAGGCTCTCGAAAAAGAAATGTGGCTCTCATTTTTTTATATTTTTTTATCATCGTCCTGCTGATTTTTGGCTCTTTTGACCAATGAATTTTCCGACCATTGCCCTGATGAGTTTTCCGACCACTGCCCTAATGAGTTTGCCGACCACTGCCCTAATGAGTTTGCCCCTAGCCCCATGACGACCTACCCCATGATGACCTAAAGGTATTATGCTCAACGGATGTCAACATACTGCTCTTAAACTTAGTTCCCATTACAAAAATATCCGTGTAAGTCACAAATATCAAAGATTTGCAAAGGAGAGACTCGCCGCAGCACAAATCAGTCAATAGATGTCATCAATTTAACCAACACAGAGAAGCACAGAGGAGCATGCAGCAACACAGAGCAGCATGCAGCAACACAGAGCAGCACAGGTACAACAGAGCAACACAATGCACCACAGAGCACCACGGAGCAACATAAGGACTCCGTGCACACCATAAACCCATTCAACAAACTTATATTTTTGAAAAAGAAATATATGAACAAGCAGAGGCGGCGCCTTCGGCGGTAAAAATGTGGTTAAAACAGCTTCATTAGATCACTTTTTTTAATACTCATGGTTTATGATTTATCTATAGCGTGGCGAATGTTGCTGTTTATTCGCTACAACTATAGCGCACCCCCACCCCTTGATCAACGAAAGACTATTCAATCATTCTACATTTCACAACCTTCCAAAGTCGCGTAAATTTAGCCTCAACACAATGTTCTCATGCAGTAATGAGCACAGCTATCTTACGCACCACACACAGAAAAGACTTTCATTTCATGTGCACCAATAGAAACGTGTGTTCAACGTTGGTGACCGGTGTGGCCGCAGCGCAAAAAATCAGGATTTTGAAAAATTGTTTGTGCTCATACAGGGCAAAAATTAGAAAGTGAATCTCTGCATGCATACATTTCCGGTGGCCAGAAGTGTTTCTTCCACCCTACACAATCTCAGGAACGCAACATCCAACATCTCAACACTGATGACACACGACACCCAACATCACACCACTGATGACACAAAACAACCAACATATCACCATTGATGACACACGACATCCAACATCTCACCACTGATGAGACACATACATCCAACATCTCACTACTGATGACACACAACATCCAACATCTCATCATTGATGACACATACATCCAACATCTCACCACTGATGACACACAACATCCAACATCTCATCATTGATGACACATACATCCAACATCTCACCACTGATGACATACAACATCCAACATTTCACCTCTGATGATACACAACTTCCAATTACTGCATAAAGAATGCATACTTTGCTCACCCAACGAAGCCAATATAACAAAACATGAGTGACCCTTACACTATCACCCCCACCGCCTCATGGGCGCAGTCAAATGCATGACAGGGCTGCCTGAGAACAATCCTCCCCCCCCCCTGTTCTTTTCGTCGTTATTCTTGTTATATGTTTGATGTTTTGAGTGTGTATGTGTTAAAAATCTATTTAATTATTTTTAAAAAATACTGATTTCGAAAGCCTATTTTACAATAAATATCTGATCCCTCGAATGTTGTTCCTATGGACAATGGTCAGTTTATCGCAATATAAGTGGCAATGCTTTACTCAACATGCAGAATAAAGGTAGTGTCCAGTCTTGGAATGTGGCTACGATTGGACAGAGTTAGCCAATTGTCGGAGGCCAGCATCGAACAGAAAAATGTGTGTTATACTGAAAATGTTATTTTTACACAATTAGTTTTATTATTTTTACAATAAAGGTCGCCATCTTACTTTCTATGGATTGTATTTAAGTTTTGCTGCAATTTTATTCTCTCTTTTGTTGATGAAATAACTACAGTAAATACTTTTAATCTAATAACACGCCAGGAGTAGAGATTAGTATTAATGTATGAAATGTAGCCATTTTAGTGGTTCAGTAGCCGCATGTGGCCATTTCAGTGAATCAGTGGCCAAATATGGTCATTTCAGTGGCCACATGTGGCCTTTTCAGTGGCTCAGTGGCCTCATCTGGCCAATTTACTGGCTCGGTGGCCACATATGAGTATTTCACTGGCTTGATGGCCACTTGTGGGGTTAAAATTATAAAAATATTTTTGCAACCAGGGTTTCGAAATGCATAACTTACTTTTGAAGTCTGCATTTTCCTTAAATCCTGGGTGGACAAGTGCTACACATTTCAACGCCCATGGAACCCCCCCCCCCTCCCCTTTTAGATTCAGTCACTTTTAACATGTTCACATTTCTCGACCCGTCATGAAATGTGGCTCTCATTCACATTTTAGTACACGAACTTTTCCAAAGTGTTCAGTGATGGGTGCCCCCTGGGGAATGGGGCATCAGTGATGGGGAGGGGGGG
>CAXITT010001309.1:62229-72804 GCA_964033795.1 Lymnaea stagnalis | reverse complement strand
GGGCGTCGGTGGTGGATGGTCGCTGGGGGGTGGGGCGTCAGGGAAGGGTGGTCACTAGGGAGTGGGGCGTGAGTGAGGGGTGCTCCCTGGGGAGTGGGGCGTCAGTGATGGGTGTTCGCTGGGGAGTGGGGCAATGGGGCGTCAGTGATGGGTGGTAGCTGGGGAGTGGGGGAATGGGGCTAGAGTGATGGATGATCACTGGGGAGTGGGGCGTGAGTGATGGGTGCTCCATGGGGAGTAGGGGAATGGGGCGTCAGTGATTGGTTCTGCCTGGGGAGTGGGGGAATGGGGCGTAAGTGATGGGTTCTCCTTGGTGCGTGGGGGAATAGGGCGTCAGTGATCGATGGTCACTGGGGAGTGGGGGAATGAGGCGACAGTGACGGGTGCTCCCTGATGAGTGAGGGATTGGGGCGTGAGTGATGGGTGCTCCCTGAGGAGTGGGGGAGTGGGGCGTCTGTGGATGATGGTCACTGGGGAGTCGGGCGTCAGTGATGGATGGTGGTTAGGGAGTGGAGGAATTGAGCGTCAGTGATGGGTGGTCGCTGGGGACTGGGGAAATGGGGCGTCAGTGGTGGGTGGTCGCTGGGGAGGGGGATGTCAGTGAAGGGTGGTCACTGGGGAGTTGGGGAGTGGGGCGTGAGTGATGGGTGTTCCCTGGGGAGAGGGGCGTCAGTGATGGATGGTCGCTGGGGAGTTGGGGAATGGAGCGTCAGTGATGGGTGGTCGCTGGGGAGTGGTGGAATGGGGCGTGAGTGATGGATAGTCGCTGGGGAGAAGGGAATGAGGCGTGAGTGATGGATGCTCCCTGGTGAGTGGGGAGTGGGGCGTTAGTGATGGGTCGTCACTGGGGAGTGGGGGAGTGGGGCGTTAGTGATGGATGGTCGCTGGGGAGTGGGGGAATGGGCGTCAGTGATGGGTACTCCCTGGGGAGTGGGGGAGTGGGGAGTCAGTGATGGGTGCTCCCTGGGGAGTGGAGGTGGGGCGTCAGTGATGGGTGCACCCATAGGAGTGGGGGAATGGGAGGTCAGTGATGGGTGCTCCTTGGTGAGTAGGGGAGTGGGGCGTTAGCGATGGGTGGTCGCTGGAGAGTGGATATCGTAGGTAGGTCAAAGGAAACAACCCGGGAGAAATGTGGGATGGGGTAAAAATGGTTGGGGGTGACTCGTGAAGACGACTGCCTTAACATTGTCAAGCCGTTGGATTATGGATGGTAAAAAAATAAACGGTGCCAGTAAATTGAAAAGTCAATCACGCAATGGGAAACGGAACAAACAAAAAGAAAATAGCACTCACGTAAAGTGGTTTGGGTGAATTAAGGGGTAATTTTCAGCTGGGTTAGACTAGACTAGACTAGACTAAACCAAAGTGAAATTTGACTTCATTTCATGTGACGTCAATATTGTGTCGAGACACAACAAAAATACGCAGCAAAAAAGGTGTAGGATTATGTGAGAAGAGTTTTATCTCAATAATTTAATATATTTTTAAACAATTTTTTTAAAAACTGTTTACAGGGATTTCAAATTTCCAACGCCACAATGAAAATGACAGAGTGACAACTGCCCACTGGTTGTGACATAATGACGACATATGTGACAGCGTGATAAGAGCCCACTGGAAGATGTGACAGGGTCACGGAAGCCCACTGGAAGATGTGACAGGGTGACGGAAGCCCACTGGAAGATGTGACAGGGTAACGGAAGCCCACTGGAAGATGTGACAGGGTGACGGTAGTCCACTGGAAGATGTGACAGGGTAACGGAAGCCCATTCTAAGATGTGACAGGGTGACGGAAGCCCACTGGAAGATGTGACAGGGTGACGGAAGCCCACTGGAAGATATGACATGACAGAATGAAAACATCCGAATTAAAGATTTGACAGAAATACGAAAGCCCAGCGGACGATTCGGCAGGGTGACAGCAGCCCACCGAAATGGGGTTTGAGTAACTAGGGAGTAACATGTGGGTCTTGATACACTGAATGTTAAGAAGTATAAACACGCAAATGATGAATTTCGAATGAAGAAATCCATTATCCATATGGATTATACTGAAACCATAGACGACGCACCGGGGAAATGGCATTCGTTTTTTAAAATAAAAATTAAAAAACTTACTCGTCTTGTTATTTAATTTTTATTAAGAGCTTTTGTCTGTAACTCTGTAACCCTGTAACTCTGTAACTCTGTAACTGGGAATCGCACGCGATCTGGTGAACGTTTTCCAATGGACGGAAACTAAAACGGCATCAGGGACTCTCGGATTAGGGTGTTCATTTTTATTTTATTTTTTAGTTAAGGGGCTGTTTGAGAAGGAATTCCATTAACGTCTAATACTGGATACGTGGCCTCATCTTGGATTTACTGTCTTAAACTGTACTAAGACTGTCTGTCACGGTCTACATCAACGGTTCTCAACATGTGTGTCGCGAGGGGTTGAACGACCCTTACACAGGTGTCGCCTAAGACCATCGGAAAACACATTTATGAAGTAGCGACGAAAACAATTTTATGGTTGGGGGATAACCACAACGTGATGAACTTTATTAAAGGGTCGCGGCATTAGGAAGAATGAGAACCACTGGTTTACATAAACAATAAATATTTCTGTGACGCGAGCAACAAGTCTGTCTACTTATCTTTAGACAGACAAATGGTCGGCACATTCATGCTCGACAAAATGTTGGCCACACAATGTCTTGGTAATCATTTGTCCACCAACAATCGCCTGCTGGTGATTGACACGTTTTCAAACAGGTGTTGACAGTTCGTTAAAATTTTGCAAACAGTTTTGTGTATTGAATTTCTTGACAGTGAACTAAAACCGTTTTTTTCAGATGCTGTTTTCATAAGGTGACAACTTGTAGCGTTGTGGCGGTAGTTGTTGGCGTAGGAGCATGCTTTTGTTTTTCTAGAGCGGTTTCAGGAATGCCATTGTGCTTAAGTCACAACCAGGTCGAGCCTAAAAACGAGACAACATCAGCAGGACGCTCGTTCTGTTAGTTGAGAGAGTTTTTCCAAAATTGGCTCGCCAGCTTGAAGGTTGGTAGAGATAGACCTCTAATAACGGCTAGTCACCTCACCTTAAAATCACAACTGTAAAGCCTGTCCCACCACCCACCCCCCTCCCCAACAGCCCGACCACCACATACCCTCGCCAGCCCGCCCCCGTGGTTTCCACTGCCCGCACAAGATATTTACCGTAACCGCTGACCTGGTCAACTGCTAGTTTCCTGCTGTAGCGCGCTTTCCACGTGTGCTCACACCGTCACGAAATAGCCACTCATGCAACAGGCAGATGTCACACCAAAAAGGTCATGTTTAAAGGTCATGTTTACATGTCATAATTAGATGCGTCTGTCGGATTCAGTCATCTGTGGGACGTCCCATTAAAGATTTGTCGGACGTCACATTAAGTCATTTACCAGACGTCACATTAAGTCATATGTCACATTAGGTAATATGTAAGATGTATTTTTGGGCCAGCTGTGTGATTTCACAATATGTCATGTCAGATGTCAAAAACGTTATCTTTAAGATGTCAAATTAGATCATCAGTTTGATGTCACATTTGGTCAACAGTAATATGTTACATTCGTAAGCTACTGGAGTAAACATTATGGTGTACCTCTCATGTGACATAATAAAATGTACCGATCCAATGTCATGCTGGAACATGCCTACTATCGCTGCCTCCATTCCGAAATTCCCACTGCCCCCATACCCGACATTCCCACTGCCCCCAGACCCCACATTCCCACTGCCCCCATACCCGAATCCTTTACTGCCCCCATACCCGACACCCCAATTGCCCCCATACCCGACACCCTTACAGCACCCTTACACAACACGCCCACTGCCCCTATACCCGACACTGTCACTGCCCCCATACCTGACACTGTCACTTCCCCCATACCCGACACTGAACCTGGCCCCATACCCGACACCCTTACTTCCCCATACCCGACACGCTCACTGCCCCCATAACCGACACGCCCACTGCCCCCATACCCGTCACCCTCACTACCTCCATACCCGACACCCTTACTGCCTCCTTACCCGACACGCCCACTGCCCCAATACCCGACACTGTCACTGCCCCCATACCCGACATTCTCACTGCCTTCATACCCGACATTCTCACTGCCTTCATACCCGACATTCTCACTGCCTTCATACCCGACACTCTTACTGCCTCCATTCACCACACTCTTACTGCCTCCATTCACGACACTCTTACTGCCTCCGTTCACGACACTCTTACTGCCTCCATTCACGACACTCTTACTGCCTCCATTCACGACACTCTTACTGCCTCCATTCACGACACTCTTACTGCCTCCATTCACGACACTCTCACTGCCTCCATTCACGACATTCTCACTGCCTCCATTCACGACACCCTCACTGCCTCCATTCACGACACTCTCACTGCCTCCATTCACGACACTGTCACTGCCTCCATTCATGACACTCTCACTGCATCCATACCCGACACCCCACCCCCACACCATTAAAAACAAAATACGGTAGTAATAAGAATTTTTTTTTAAAAAGTATTTCTTATATATTTAAGTATTTGAACGGCGCGGAAAAAAAATGTGTAGGGAGGAGTTTGCAGTCAGGTCGAAAATCAGTTTTCAGCATCCATTCATCAGGAAACAATGGTGAGCTCTAGGCCCCCCCCCCAACTCTCTCACGATCTATTTTTAACATTCCCATGTGTCAATATAAACAGTCTCCCCCCCCTCCCCCCCGGCCACCCACTGGACGACAGTTATTGCTTGTAGAACTATCGCCCGGTGGCCTCAATCGCCCCCTGGGGAGCTGCACTGTGAAGTTTGATACCGGAACTAAAGGTAAGGTTTAAATTAAAAAAAAAAGGTAGGTGAAGGTTACCTTTTATGATGACGATGGCTCGTTCTTTGCCAGACATAATCCAAACTGAAATTTCCCGACGAATTTGTAGATGAAAATATGCTTAAATATGCTACGAATATAAAACCAAGATAAAGTTGTTTTTTTAAACACAAATGCAATTTACAAACATAGTGTGGGTCTGTTTACTTATTTATAACTCAGAAAGAAGATACTAGAATTTCCAAGAATAATCCCCAGAGGAACATACAAATCCCCGAAAGTTGAAACGAAATTTTCGCAGAATTACAGCAGCGCAGCCAGAATGATAACGTAACTTTCGGTTGTCACAATGAGCCCTCGCCACACAAGGCTCGGCTCGCGCGAACAAATCCGTCCCCACTGCAGAGCCACCTATTAATCTTTGAACTCGCCCCCTTCACGAGCGATGTTTGTACGGCCAGCGACAGTTCTTCCACGTCAAATCATTAAGGTAAAAATACGTTTGGAAGAAAAAATAAACAGAACATCAGCTGGCCTCGCAATTGTGGTAACTACTGAAACGGGACGGTAAGGTTTGGGTAAATCTCCAGAAGATGGCACGGTTCAGAGATACGTAAACAGAAGAACAGATGATCAGATTGGATCAGTGGTCAGCTGTTGAACATGCGCGTGCCAGACTTGCCACGCAGAGGTTTTTAACGGCACACGGAAGAACAAAAATATCTTAATAAATTATTTAAAAACGTGTCTCGTTATGGAGGCTTGAGAGCTGTAATCTCAGTGAATAATAAATCCCATGTAGGTACACAATTACAAAAAGGTTGTTATCCCTTGATCTATACCAGCGTTTCTCAACCTGTGGGTCGCCACCCCTTTGATGGTCGAACTACCCTTACCTAGGGGTCACCTAAGACCATAGGAAAACACATATTTATGAAGTAGCAACGAAAATAATTGTATGTTTTTGGGGTCACAGCAACATGAGGAAATGTATTAAATGGTCCCGGCTTTAGGAAGATTGAGGACCACTGATATGTACAATTGTTGTTGTTTTTTTTGAACGGACGCACGCACGGCACAGTGAATCCTTTCAGACATTTGTATATCAACAGCCAGACAAAGGATATGAGAGAGACAAAACAAAGATTGCTTCATAGACCAGCGAGCGCTCTCCAAATGGTTGTCCGCTGGTGCAGATCGGTCCGCCAAACTTAAGAAACTTTAATAGACAAATGTAGACAGCTTAGAAGAAAAAAAAGAGTATGATTACGAACAATGAAATACTTCTAGAGACTAAAACGAAAAGACATCTGGTGACTAAATGGACAATTTCAGGTGACAACTATTTATTAGGAGTCGGGAATTAGGTTAAATTCAACTTATCATTTCAGTAACTACTATTTTATCCGAAAGTTGAAGGGGGAGAAAATTCGCCCTGTTGTAAGAGATGCGCTCATCCGCTGCAAAAATAACTTACGGGTTTTCAGTCATTCGTTGAACGCCTTCCGCGCGGGCCCCATTACCTGGTGAGTGCAACAATTGCGGGCACCGATGACCCGATTAAATACGGGCACCGATGATCCCATCAAATACGGGCACCGATGACCCCATCAAATACGGGCACCGACGGCCCTAATCAAATACGGGCACCGATGACCCCCATCAAATACGGGCACCGAAGACCCCATCAAATACGGGCACCGATGACCCCCATCAAATACGGGCACCGATGACCCCCATCAAATACGGGCACCGATGACCCCATCGAATACGGGTACCGATGACCCCATCAAATATGGGCACCGATGACCCCATCAAATACGGCACCGACGACCCAGGTAAATGCATCAGGTGCAGCAGTGATCCCCGGTTGAAACCTCCAGTGGTACACCATCACAGGAACTGGAAACACATGGCTAAAGTACGACGGGCGGAGGACACCGATTGATTAAATATAAAACGCTGTCTTCCCCTCGACCGTCAGCTCGCAGCGTGTTGACCTCCGAGCATGAAACTATCACGTTTGTGTCATCTGAATATCGGACATGCGCTTCGGGGAAATATAATCTCTTAATCCCAGGCAGAAAATCCAGAGATATAAGGATCGTGGATTAGTGGGATTGATTTAGTGCGACCGATTACGGTCTATGGAAAAGTTACTTGCTAATTACGCGAGCAGGGATTCCGTACATTTGGCAGGAAGACACCAGGTCTGTGCTCTCACGTTTCCATTATGAATCAGGTTATAATCCTGGGAATTCATTGTATAACTGCTGGTGGCCTGGTTGCTAAGAACAATAAATGAACTGAGGCCTCTTTTATGAAAAGAAATGTTTACGTTTAAAACATTTCTTCAGGAAATTTACTCTTAATCGTGTTCGCCATTGCGCATGTCAGGAGACGATAGATAAGGGAGATTATTCCATTTCAGCAAAACTACGGGTTAAACAGCTTTATAATTTTTGTTCTAGGTTTTAAAAATGTCCAATTATGGCGTCACAATATCTTAATGTTACAGTAAGCTCCCTTATCATCTATCATATGATTTTTTTTTTTTTTTTTAAACAGGCATAAAATCACCACTTAGTGTATTAGCTTTGGCATTCATTAGATGAAGATATCAGGGATAGAGAAAACATGACAAGGCCGGAAATTATCACGGGGTCGGACATTACGACAGGGCGGGACACACTGACAGGGGCAGGAATAAACCCAGGTCCGGATATTATCGCAGGGCCGGAAATCATCACAGGGCCTGAAATTATCGGTGGGCCCGACAACATCTAATGCAAGAATGTAGACATGTCTAGAGACACTCATTAGCCTAACTGAACAACTTAAGATAAGATACGTTAAGATGATAAGATAGGATGAAAGGATATGATAAGATAAGATAAGATTATTTATTAATAGAAATAAATGTTTATTTTTTTTTTATTACATTGTGCATATACATTTTCAGCATGTAAAGATATAGAATTTTTTATTCTAGACAACATTTCACAATTATAAATACAAATATAAGCGCAAGACATCCAAAGTATTTCCCTAGCGCAGAAATCAGCAATCAATTAAAATACTTTGGTGACAATAATGACTTAATTGGTGATCATTTGGATTTGGTGGCCGCTGGGGTAGCATGATGGTAAATGCGTACAGAACAGACCTTGAAATGAAAACATTTTTATATCTTTCGATCCCAACTTTAAGACAAAGAATTCGCCCTGATTTTGGGTATCTGTGATGAAGTTGGTGGGATGTTATTTAGGTATCTGTGATGAAGTGGGTGGGATGTGATCTTAGGTACCTGTGATGAAGTGGGTGGGATGTGATCTTAGGTATCTGTGATGAAGTGGGTGGGATGTGATCTTAGGTATCTGTAAAGAAGTTTGTGGGATGTGATCTTAGGTATCTGAGATGAAGTGGGTGGGATGTGATCTTATTTATCTGTGATGAAGTGGGTGGTATGCGATCTTACGAATCTGGGACCAAGTAGGTGTGATGTGATGTTATGTTATGTATCTGTGATGACGAGGGTACAAGTTAAAAGATCAATTTCATCAACAGTGCACAACACTCCCGACTTAAAACATCATATTAACCAAGTCATCAAAGCCAGTTTGTTGAAACATAGGGACATTGTAATGAATTTTAGATTTAAAAAAAAAAAATTATAAATAACTTCAAAAACAAGACGTTAACTGGGGGAGTTGAACTTGTTACCGCCCTTGAGGGCAGTCGATCCACTTCCGTTGACAGCAAAGTACCCCCCCCCCCCCCCCCCCCCGGCCTTGAGAAATATTTCTCCAGCAAAAAATGTGAAGCAAAATATGAGAATGTCCGCCATTATAATACAGTATTTAATACATAATACAGTATACATCAAAAGGTTGTGCTAAAAAGCGACTGAAAGGTACGTTTGCCTGGGATGTTTATATCAAGACGCGCAAAAACTTCAATTTTCATTTAAATTAAAATATATACATTTTTCGGATGTTGTGCACCAAAATGTATCTTTGCTCCGTGCGCAGCTTTCCTTTGGCACGTGCGCAGCTTTCCTTTGGCACGTGCGCAGGTTTCCTTTGGCACGTGCGCAGGTTTCCTTTGGCACGTGCGCAGCTTTCCTTTGGCACGGTTCTAAGTAGCAGGATAAGTTGATTGTAAAACAGTTTATTGCCGTCTATATTCATTTTACATCTCAATCTGTCCGCTTTCAAGAGACGACGGTGTATTTACGCCGTAATGAAACCTCGAGGCCTTGGCGAGGAGTCAATAGTTTCATGTTTCATTATCAGCGTTAAAAATGAACATTAATCAGGCCAAGGACCTTGGTACGTGCGACCGAATAACCNGGGGGGGGGGGGGTGGTGCAATGATGCTAAAGATTCGACCATGTGTTCATCCAATAAAAACAAAAATACGGGGGGAAATATATTGGACACCGACTCGTGATTTGTATGAATAAATGATGCCTTGTCCAACACCGAGTCTGCAAATAGCACGGGTCCAGTTGTTCACTGGAAGGAGGGTGGGTTGCGGTCATGCTGCGTATACGACAGGGGTGCTGGACGAGGGGATTGGGGATGGGTCGATTTGGAGGTACGGATGAGTTACTTCTTGGACAACAGGATGTCATGTGTCACTGTTTGTTGCGCTTGACGCAAATATGTCTTTTTTTTGTTGTTGTTGTTGTTGTTTTTGTTAATTGCTCCATTTTTGAAGTTCGGCAATGTTCTCATGACTGTTGAAAGTCTCCCTTACAGAAGACCGAATGCCCGAATTCCTCAGTTCTACGATGTGTCCGTGTAAGGCATGGGTTCTAAATCTAACGGGTACAACTCAAAGTCTGGTTAGGATCCCAAACATGTTAAATATCAGCATGTGATCACGCCCGAAAGGACGGACAAGCACGGACGGCAGGGGAGAGGGTGCAGTCTGGTATGTGATCACGGCATTTAAGTCAAACCAGCACACAGGTAAGGGCCGATATATGATCATCTCACGGGTACAGTCAATATGGAATATAGGATCACGTCGGATAAGCCGTACCACCTCAAGGGTACAGTCCAAAATGGAATATATTATGATCACGTCAGCTAAGCCGTACCACCTCAAGGGTACAGTCCGATATTGAATATAGCATCACGTCAGCTAAGCCGTACCACCTCAAGGGTACAGTCAATATTAAATATAGTATCGCGTCAGCTAAGCCGTACCACCTCAAGGGTACAGTCAACATGAAATATAGTATCGCGTCAGCTATGCGTCCCAGCAATGTACTGACCCTGCCCCGTCATATCATCTTAAGTAATCGGCGTGGTCATTTTATTCGTTTAACTACCCAAGTCGATTCCAGCCAACGGGTTTTCATTCTCGGTACATGACATCTGCTATCCCTCGCGGGACTTTTAACAAAGATGGCGCGAATCGCCACGCTAATTTTCAAAGTCTTAAAATAATAAACTACTGCTAATACAATAAAACTTGAAACCTCAAACAGATATGCTTATAAATATTTATTTTTACTTCATGCAAAAAAAATTGTTTTAGGCGCAACTATGTTCAGATGCATGTAATTTTTTATATACTGTATTATGCACAGTTACTTTAATGCTGATTTTACTGAACTGGTTTTAAGATAAAATGCTGTGGGGATTTTGGGAGCTAAAGTTTTTTTTTTTTTTTTTTTTTTTTTTTTTTTTTTTTTTTTCTTTT
>CAXITT010001309.1:32111-50238 GCA_964033795.1 Lymnaea stagnalis | reverse complement strand
CCTTCGTATCTGTCAATCCTTTATATACATGTAGCGTAAGACGCTTCCAGAAGGACCTATGACGTGTTGTTTACATATCTCGGGTTAAGGAGCACATTCGAGAAGATACCCGGAGACATTCTACCCAATGCGTAATTGGAAGCCGATTGTAAACAAGATACATCAAAGAGATTTAACCACGCCCACAACAGACGTTACTGTCTGCTAGGAGTGTACTACGAGGTCGAGGAAAGTTCACGCACAGGAAATTGTGCTACATAACAAAACGTATAATGTACGTCTGGTCAATGGGTCTGGCCAATGGGTTTGGTCCATGGGTCTGGTCCATGGGTCTGGTCCATGGGTCTGGTCCATGGGTCTGGTCAATAGGTCTGGTCACCAGGTGTGGACAACAGGTCTGAACGATAGGTCTGGACCACATGGCTGGACAACAGGTCAGGGAAATAGGTCTGGTCAATAGGTCTGGACAACATGTCTGGGAAATAGGTCTGGTCAATAGGTCTGGTCAATAGGTCTGGTTAACATGTCTGGACAACAGTTATGGTCAGCAGATCTAGAAGCAGATCAGGAACACATGTCATTACTACATACCAAAATTCGAATCACCATATCTTTTAAAAATATGTGATTTAAATTAGAATATCCCAAGCCCACAGTCCCACAAATTAATATAGTTTATCAACATCGTATATTTTTACGTTGAAAAAGACAATTAAACTATTTGGAATTGAAACTATGACGCCCCAGGTCACCAGCCCCAGGTCACGAGCCCCCAGGTCAAAAGCTTCAATAACTTTAGTAAAGGGTTCTCAAGGAGTAGGCTGA
The DNA here is from genome assembly GCA_964033795.1 of Lymnaea stagnalis. Taxonomy (NCBI): domain Eukaryota; kingdom Metazoa; phylum Mollusca; class Gastropoda; family Lymnaeidae; genus Lymnaea; species Lymnaea stagnalis. The sequence continues at coordinate 49,413 of CAXITT010001309.1, read as the reverse complement.
TAAAGGTTTTCTATGGGAGCGCTGTCTAAAAATATCAACTAAAAAAACGCCATTTCAAATAGATTTACGTTTGTAATGCGTATATAAATAATAGCAACATAATGTTAAATAAAGTATGGAATAAAATCCATAAAATGTGAGTAGGTTTTGTTTTCTTGTTCGGTTCACAATGGTTACACTGAAATGACCAATGGTCAACATTCATCAACGCGCAACCCATCATCATTCACTATTAAAACAAAATGATTTCTTTGTTTTAATACAATAGGGTAGAGAAGCCACAAAAGGTTGAGAACCTGTGCCCTCATACCAACCCTGTTCCTTCCTTTTATTTAAAATATTATTTGTAGTAAGAATATCTTATTATTATTTTGTAAAGGGTCCTAAGAGTTCAATAACGAGATGACGTAATTTAATTTGAAGGGGAAGCTACTCAGACGGTGAAAATAAAATTTGAAAAATAAATCTTTTGATGGAGAGGGACATTAAAATTATAGAAGATGTTTTGATTTTGATCGATAATTTTTCTGAGGGAAAAAGAGTTGGGGGGGGGGGGGTCAAAAGAAATAGTAAAGTGGGGGGGGGGGTCAAAAGTAATAGTAAAGGGGGGAATAAAGCGTGTACTTTATATTAGATCTAAGACAGGACTTTGGAGGGGGGAACATCAAGTGTTCTCATTTAAAAAGGTATTAATTAAATAAATAAAATAACAAAAGAATTTTTCATTTAGAATATTGATGGAAATGTACTTTTTTATTTTGTTTACCCTTTAATAGCACTAAAGTTGTGAGCAGAGGTTCTCAAACTGCGGGGGCGAATACAATAGAATGAAAATTGCAAAAAGTATTTGCAAGGACGACAGACGCCTCTCTCTCCCTTTCCTCCCCCCCCCTCCCCATTCTCCATTATTTCATGAAATTACGGTTCTCAATCCCTCACACCCTTACCTATCCCCGATCCCCCCCACCCCCACCACGATGAGAAAAATGGTAGGCTGTCGTATCGTATATGTAATCGAATACCAGAGACTGACCGAAAGTAATTTTCTTATTTCGGCTGAAATCGAAACTACGCCAAAAGTTAAAAATGACTTTCAACCGAACCCGAAGCCAAAACAAGAAGTTTAACGAGACTTTCGGCCGAAACCAAAGCCGAAATATTTAGATATTTTGAAATTCGTTCACGCATATATCTTGCATACATCGAAAATGATGGGGGGTGGGGTGGGGGAGTATCAATATTTACATTTTTATTTTAAAAATGAGATAATCGTGAATATTAATAAAAAAACATCAAATACAGGGGGTCTCAAACTCGCCAAGTTTAGTGTTGATGCAGCCGACGCGTTTCCCCCATTCTCATATCTATAATGTGACCCTCCGCGACGGTTTCATTCGAATTCCACCGACTAGTCTAACTCTGATTTTTACTATGTTTGTGTACATTAAAATTTGTATGTTGATTATAATTGCAAGAACAGTTTTAAAATCGGACTAATTTTTTTTTAAATTTTATAATTTTATAACTTTTTATATACAAACATGGCCAAAGTGTGGTTTTGAGAAAAGTTTTAAAAGTCAGTTGGTTGGTAATGTACAACCATAATTGTGTAAACCGTAGCAATCTGAGACAGTATCAAAGAATCTCTATTAAAATTACCTCTAGTGTTTACGAGTGAGCGAAATTCCGAGCCTGTCAGCTTGGTCACTTTCAAAATTGAGCTTTTCTACGATAAAAAAGCAAAATTCAGTCTAACTACAATGGCTTCTTCTTCGCATCAAAAATTCATAAATATGGCCTGCCCCTGACTACTGTCTCAACATATTTTAGCATTTAAAGCTTTCATTGAGAAGGATTGGGGTGGTTGTTCCTGTACTAAGTGATCCCAAATGGCTCATGGAGTTGGCTTTTCTAGTAGACACGACACAGGATCTAAATGTACTCAACAAAAAAATTACAAGACCAGGGTTAGGTCATCAGTGTTGCCTATGTCAATGTCAGGGATTTCAATAACACAAAATTTGTGTTTTGGCACTTAGAGAAACCTCTGCAATTTCCAAACATTCAACTTATTCATGGACTCAGGACACACCATTCAGTATTAACTTAGTAGTAAGTATACTGTTGCCATTTTTAAGCTAAAGGAAGAATTTGATCGCATTTTTTAGACTTTAAAATACACAAAGCCACTTTTCAGCTTTTTGCTGACCCTTTTTTCCTTTAATGTGGAAGATGCCCCCCACTTTTTGTGTTTGCTTCAAATGGAGCTGATTGATCTTCAGTGTAATTCTAAGTTCTGGAAGGTAAATGTAAAAACAGACAAGCATGGACAATTTATGAGAGCATTACCCTCCACCTTCACTGAGATTTTCAAGTTGTTCAAGCGGATCATATGACATTTTGGGAGCACCTATCTTTGTGAAAAGCTCAAAGTTCAGGGGCAAACTTACTGATGAGCATCTTCAAGCTATTCTGAGGGTCTCAGTTGCTTCCTCACTCAAACCAAAGTTGCTCAGCTGTGTAAAAAGAAGCGCTGCCAGGTCTCTGGCGACAAGGAATATGAGGAAGAAAGTGAAGCCTAGTTCTTGAGTACCTTTAAAGTTTTTATTTGTTATTTATAAAGGTTGAGCAGGTTCTAATAGTTATATTTTAATAAATTTGTAATCGTTTTTTTTTTAAATTTTAGTGGAATACTTGATGCGACCGAGTCTCAATCAGACTTTACCTCCTGCGGCCCTCGGATCATTTGAGTTTGAGAACCCCTAATCGAATGAATACTTAAGCTTTTACCATTTTCATATAAAAGTCATTTAAATTTCTTTATACTTTATAATGTTATTAGAGTAGTATGGTGGAAGAAAATGTGGAAGTAAAAAAAAAGGGAAAGGGGGGAGGGGGGGGGGGGGGGTTGTGATAGACCCTTTAGAGCCCTTTGCTGTTATAATATAATTTCAACATAGAACATATACCTACACTAATTATTGTGGCTCTCGGGTGCTGGGTGGCCAATTGCCACCTAAATATAAATTATTAAGTCTATAAAAACATCATCACAATGTTTCAAGGTTATCGCCATACTAATGCTTGTGTTTTCATAAATAGCTGGCAAGATATCCCTGTATTAATATTTAGCCTAGTAACAGCACACTAGTCTTTCCGTGCTGGTGACGTAACTATTTCGTTCCGCGACCAACCTCCCTCACCCCCATTGGTGGGAAAAAAAAAAAAATTTTAACCGGGTCTCTTAAAATTGTTCTTATGACGGGTCTTGACGAAAATTCGCAAAAAGACATCTAAATTGGTTGGGTAAATCATACAAGTAAACGGGTCTGCAGTAGGCCTAATACATATTATAATACGAACCTGCGATACATGCACGTCAAATAATAATGTATATGCGCATGACAAGGATGAATTTCAAGAAATGAATGACTTGAATAAGCCTAAGTTTCCTTAATTTTTTATTGTAAAAAAATAAAACAAAAATAAAAATGGAAATATTATTATTCCCTGGGATTATTCAATATTATTCACCTTTGCCTATGACAACATTGATGAGCATGATAATGATAAATACAATTAATATCACAAATGAATGAATTGAATAATCCTATTTTATTTTATTTTTTAAATTAAAAGGAAAACAATGATGTAAACATTACCATTCCATTCGTTTCTCTTCCACAAAACTGTTTACATTTGCACAGGCCTAATTGAAATGTAATTTTTTTTGGAAATATGGGACAAGTAGGTCATAATTATGCTGTGGGCAGTTTTCGTTGAGTATTAGTCATATAACATATGATGACAGCAAGACGTCGAGCAATAATGAATATTGGATTGTCGGCCTAGAGACAGACAGACGACATGCCCTCTGGTAGATGACCGAAGACCTCATTCATTTTTGCCCAGATGGTCGAAAGTCTCATTCACTTTCGTCTGAAACTGAATAAACCGAAAGTTAACTCTTCTGTTTCGGCCGAAACCGAAATTAAGCCGATAGTTAACTGTTCAGTTCCGGCCGAAACCGAAACTAGGCTTAAAGTGATCAAATGACAACTTTCGGCGCCGAAACCGAACCCGAAGCCGAAATTCGGTCGGTCGCTCCCGAATACATTGTATTCTTGATCCGCCCTCAGAATATGACCCAGGAAACAAATACGAGAAGTTAATTTGATTTGTTGTTATTTTCAGGTCAAGTACATAACAACAATATTGACTTCCTGGTATACAATCAGAGTTACTTTCATTGGATGTCGCTAACTACCCTTCTCCCCCACACACACACACACACACAAAATCACCATCCTCCAAAAGGGTCCGTAACCCGTTCCTCGACATACTCGAGAATTAGGCCCCTTTGATCTCTCGTATGTTCTCGCGTTATCTCCCAGAGACGGCCAAACGGCGCCATCTTGCCTATTTATGCCCAGCCTCGATGGCTCGGTATCGATCTGACGAAAGAGTCAATGTCCAGGTAATTAAGGGCTCAGGGATACGATGGACACTGGCGATTCGAAGCATATGTAGGAATCACATGCAGGCGTTTTCTGTGTCGTGTTGTATGTTAAATGTGGGTTTACGAGTCGATCATGTAGCTTTCCTGAGCAGCGGCGTAACTAGCTAGGGTTACTGCCAACCCGCATGCAATTTTCGTAATTTGTATATTACATTTTTCAAGACAGGAAATGAATATAGAGCCGTCTGGGTCAATCTCTTCGTCTTTAATATTAACACATGAATGTGTGACAAAGCTCTAACAGTGACCTGCAACCTTGGTGTGACAAAGCACTGACATTGACCTGCCATCATATGTTGTGACAAAGCTCTGACATTGACCTGCCATCATATGTGTGACAAAGCTCTGACATTGACCTGCCATCATATGTGTGACAAAGCACTGACAGTGATCTACCATCATATGTGTGACAAAGCACTGATATTGACCTGCCATCATATGTGTGACAAAGCTCTGACATTGACCTGCCATCATATATGTGACAAAGCACTGACAGTGACCTACCATCATATGTGTGACAAAGCACTGATATTGACCTGCCGTCATATGTGTGACAAAGCTCTGACATTGACCTGTCATATGTGTGACAGAGCACTGACAGTGATCTACCATCATATGTGTGACAAAGCACTGACAGTGACCTACCATCATATGTGTGACAAAGCACTGACAGTGACCTACCATCATATGTGTGACAAAGCACTGATATTGACCTGCCATCATATGTGTGACAAAGCTCTGACAGTGACCCACCATCAAGCAGTGGGTATGTGTGACAAAGCACTAAAAGTGACCTAACATTAAGTAATTTCTAGTAAGGTCACACAGATGTTGACGAGACATTAACACTACATCGTGGATTTCGGTGGATAGTGACGTTGCCATGACGACATGTGACTTCTCCTTTGAAACACTGGCCGTCTAAATTTGGCCGGTTGGCCCGGTGTTTAGTTCCTGCCAAGAACTTTGAAAACAAGTTGTAATAAACCCGTGGAGTCGTAAGGCGTAAAGAATAATATTAGCAATATCGACTCCCGCGGAGAATGATTCGACTACAGTGGAAAAGAGAAAAAGAGTTGGTATCGCGTTGCCAGAAATCGGAGCTTAACTCCAGAGCGATGTGATTTACGGTGGCCTCTATCTCTAGACGGCTTTTTATCTTTACGTCTGGTGTCAACTTTCTAGATGTAACCAAGCTGTTCAACTTTCTAGATATAACCAAGCTGTTCAACATTCTAGATGTAACCAAGCTGTTCAACTTTCTAGATATAACCAAGCTGTTCAACTATTTCAATATAACCAGGCTGTTGAACTTTCTCAATATAACCATGCTGTTCGACTTCTCTCCCCACCCTACTCCCGCTTTTCTATCATAAAATACTCTATAATCAACAATATATTTTGAATCCCCCTCCCCAATCTCCCCCGTCTTTTCTTTCCTCTTGCTTTTCTCTCTCTCTCTCTCTCTCTCACCCCTCTCTCTGGCTCATGTCTCACATCTCTCTCTCCTTTTATCTCCTCTCTCTCTCTTACTCTCTCTCTCCTGTTCTCTATCACTCTTATTCTCCCTCTCTCTCTCATCTCTTGTATTTCTCCTTCTCTCTATTTTCTTTCCCCACCCTCTCTCCTCTCTCTCTTTCGCACTCTTAATCATCTCCCCCATCTCTCCCTCTTTTTTTATCTTCTCTATCTCTCTGTCTTCTCTTTCTCTCTCCCCCTCCCTATCTCTTTGTTATCTTCTCTTTCTCTCCATCTCCTTCTCCCCATCTGTTCGTGTCAACCATGACCCCCCCTCCTCCCTTCACCCTCCATGCATACACCACACACCAGTAAACAGAATATTGCTGGGACGTCATGGACAGCCTTACGATAAACGACATAACAAGGGGGGACAAACATGTTCGCAGGAGGAACTCTTTATAGAAATATACCTTTTTACCTCCCATGTTTTTGGGTTTAATAATTTCAATACATTTGAGATGAATCGGGTTACTGAAAAAGTCACCCGTTGTTTTTTCTTCACAAAGTACTGTATTGCTTCTTCGTACTCCTAACACTCGTAAGCAAGGGTTCTCACACAGCAGATTACTGTGGATTGGCGACACCGGTCATACAGAAACAGTTTGCCTGTTCGATTCAGTCAGATCATAGCACCCAAAAAATATTAATGTCATTAATAGAAAATTATAGGAAATGGCTGTGCCAGAAATAATTTTTTTTTAAGAATCCCTGAACAGAGAAATTAATAACGATCTGACAAATTGACAATCTGACAGAGATTTGCTTTATTAAACCGATATCAAAGAAGAATCGGCCCGTTATGTGTTCAATAATCGGGCCGTTGTGTGTTAAAGAATCGGCCCAGTATGTGCTCAAGAATCGGTCCGTTGTGTGTTCAAGAATCGGTCCGTTATGTGTTCAAGAATAGGTCAGTTATGTGTTCAAGAATAGGTCAGTTATGTGTTCAAGACGCAGTCCAGTAGGAGATCGCCTAGAAGAAACCAAAGAACCAAAATTCAATCGACAGCACCGGAAGTGGTTTATCTTTGCCGGAAGAGACGGGCACGTTTTTGCACGTGGTGCAATCTTTAGAGTTATGGCACAGCTTTTTTATTTAATTTTTAAACTTATTTTTTTAAATTGACATTTTTTATCAAGAGCTTTCGTGGCGAGGTTTAGAACTGCTTAATATCCAACGAGGACAACACGAGGGATACGAAAATGATATTAAAAAATAATTTTTAAAAACATAGGGGGAAAAACCCCTGAAAAGCTTATCAGCTTGAGACTTCCAAAGAGTTAATTCTTAAGTTATAAAAAAAAATATTTTATTGAAAATATAAAGTTGTAGTTTTTTAAACATTAAAAAATAAATTATGTTAAAATGGCCAGAGAAGAGTCCATAGTTTTGCGACTTGTAACCACTTTACTACATGGCATTATTGACGATGTTTATGTGTGGGTGAATGTGTGTGTTTGTTTGCGTGTGTGTTTTCAGAGCTCAGCTCCGTCTGAAGTGGGCTCTTTAAACGTTATAAAAAAAAAAATATGCAGAAACTTGATTTACGAACTATTTTTGTTATAAGCCGTGAAATCTGGAGCTAGCACCCAGCAAAGAATGGTGGAATCATTTTCGGAAAGCTGTCAACAATAGTGCTGTGCTGTGGTGTGTCAAAGTAATTCCTCAAATCACTGTCATTGTAATTAATAGAAAAATGATTTACTTAATCCTTACCAATCGTAGTCTTTTTAGAAGTCAATGTGTCGTTAATCTTTCTTTTAGTTTCCCAGTGATAAAGTTTATCTCCTGAGGCGCTCAACTACAAAAAAAAAACACAAAAAAAAACCTTGTCGGTCATCATCCGGTCGGAAAAGTCTACATGATATCATGAAAACCACTAACAAAGGTAGCCAATCAGCTTTTTAGATTTGGTGAAGAGGAATTCAGCAACAACAACTAAAATGAATGAGATGTTCAACGTCAAAGTTAAAAACTGACACGTTATGCAGACCAGCCCTGGTGCACGCCTCGTCAATGAGATGTTCAACTTCATATTTAAGAACAGACTCGTTATGTCGACAAGCCCTCGTGCACACCTCGTCTTGATTGCAATTAGTCACCGAAAAGCTCCCATCAAGCTTAACGAAAATTATGGCGTGTATAACAATGCCCTCGAGCAGACATCGACATGTATGAGTATGCAATTCATTTAATGTCATGTCTTAGTTTTAACAACTTGAGAACTTACTAGTAATATAGTTCTCCCTCCCCCCTCCTGAAAACCCCTCCTAATTAATGTACATGTATGCATATCATAGGCAACCGTTGTTTTTTTAACTTAAAAATCTATTACAGCACGATATAATGATGCCCTCGAGTGGGTCTCAGCTGGGTTGTACCTGTAATTGACGATAGCCTTGTTAGTTCCCTTATTTGCTCAAGGTGCTGTTGTCTTAGTTTTGGAAAATAACAAGATTTGGGTGTGATTATGATATTTAGTGGGGGGGGGGGGGAAGGGGNCTGAGGGTTTGGGGTAACTAAGCCCTACTAGTCGCAACTGAGGGTTTGGGGTAACTAAGCCCTACTAGTCGCAACTGAGGGTTTGGGGTAACTAAGCCCTACTAGTCGCAACTGAGGGTTTGGGGTAACTAAGCCCTACTAGTCGCAACTGAGGGTTTGGGGTAACTAAGCCCTACTAGTCGCAACTGAGGGTTTGGGGTAACTAAGCCCTACTAGTCGCAACTGAGGGTTTGGGGTAACTAAGCCCTACTAGTCGCAACTGAGGGTTTGGGGTAACTAAGCCCTACTAGTCGCAACTGAGGGTTTGGGGTAACTAAGCCCTACTAGTCGCAACTGAGGGTTTGGGGTAACTAAGCCCTACTAGTCGCAACTGAGGGTTTGGGGTAACTAAGCCCTACTAGTCGCAACTGAGGGTTTGGGGTAACTAAGCCCTACTAGTCGCAACTGAGGGTTTGGGGTAACTAAGCCCTACTAGTCGCAACTGAGGGTTTGGGGTAACTAAGCCCTACTAGTCGCAACTGAGGGTTTGGGGTAACTAAGCCCTACTAGTCGCAACTGAGGGTTTGGGGTAACTAAGCCCTACTAGTCGCAACTGAGGGTTTGGGGTAACTAAGCCCTACTAGTCGCAACTGAGGGTTTGGGGTAACTAAGCCCTACTAGTCGCAACTGAGGGTTTGGGGTAACTAAGCCCTACTAGTCGCAACTGAGGGTTTGGGGTAACTAAGCCCTACTAGTCGCAACTGAGGGTTTGGGGTAACTAAGCCCTACTAGTCGCAACTGAGGGTTTGGGGTAACTAAGCCCTACTAGTCGCAACTGAGGGTTTGGGGTAACTAAGCCCTACTAGTCGCAACTGAGGGTTTGGGGTAACTAAGCCCTACTAGTCGCAACTGAGGGTTTGGGGTAACTAAGCCCTACTAGTCGCAACTGAGGGTTTGGGGTAACTAAGCCCTACTAGTCGCAACTGAGGGTTTGGGGTAACTAAGCCCTACTAGTCGCAACTGAGGGTTTGGGGTAACTAAGCCCTACTAGTCGCAACTGAGGGTTTGGGGTAACTAAGCCCTACTAGTCGCAACTGAGGGTTTGGGGTAACTAAGCCCTACTAGTCGCAACTGAGGGTTTGGGGTAACTAAGCCCTACTAGTCGCAACTGAGGGTTTGGGGTAACTAAGCCCTACTAGTCGCAACTGAGGGTTTGGGGTAACTAAGCCCTACTAGTCGCAACTGAGGGTTTGGGGTAACTAAGCCCTACTAGTCGCAACTGAGGGTTTGGGGTAACTAAGCCCTACTAGTCGCAACTATTTTAATACTACGGCGTTGCGCAGTTTTTATTTTTACAAAAGGAAAAAAATGGAGAACGAGAATTATAACAGAGAGAAGCGGAGACAGAGAGGTAGAGAGAAACGGAGACAGAGAGGTAGAGAGAAACGGGGACAGAGAGATAGAGAGAAGCGAAGACAGAGAGATAGAGAGAAGCGGAGACAGAGAGGGAGAGAAGCGAAGACAGAGAGAGAGAGAGAGAGAGAAGGGGAGACAGTAAGAGGGAGGCAGAGAGATAAATTGAGGCACAGAGAGAGAGGGAGACAGAGAGAGAGGGAGACAGAGAGAGAGGGAGACAGAGAGAGAGGGAGATAGAGAGAGAGGGAGAGAGAGAGGGAGACAGAGAGAGGGGGAAAGAAAGATAGAGAGAGAAGGGGTGGTTAGAAAGGAAGTCGGGGAGAGTGAGGGAGGAAGAGAGACAGAAAGAGGGGTGGAGAGAAAGGTGGAGAGTCAGAGAGACATTAAGAAACCAACCTATTTTATCACGAATCAATCAACCCTGAATTATTATTGCTGTATGAAATAAGAAACTTCAATAAAGAAGATTTTATTAACGTCCTTGACTTACCTGTCTGCTGCTGTCGCCTTGGTGATAACTAGGTAAGCTCGTCCGTGACGTGTTAAATCCAAGAAATATCAAAATACACTAATGGACCAATGATTGGCCCGCACACAAGAACCGAATCAAATGTGTCTGATAATTTTAAGTAACAAGAGAAAATCTCGCATATGAACTTTGGGCTTAAGGAGATAAATCAATGATCTGTATAGCAGATGTCTATCAAACAACTAATGGCTTGAGATCAAAGACCATTGTTAAAACTTCATTTGTTTTCGACGACTTTTAATTTAAAAAGTAATATGTTCTATTCTTATCTGGTATATCATAATGGATCGAAGGAAATAAGAGGCAAAGGAAAGGAAAATAGAAAAATAAATGAAAGAATGGAATAATGAAAGGGAAAAGACGGGATAAGGCGAAGGAATATTGAACGTGAAAGAGTGAGAGACAGAAAGAGAGCAGAGAGAAAGGGGAGAAAGGGGAAGGATGAGACGGAAGATAAAAAGCAAAGCCGAAATGAATAAGGAAAAGGAAAAAAATAGAAATGAAAAAAAGAAAGAAAGAAAGAAAGAAAGAAAGAAAGAAAGAAAGAAAGAAAGAAAGAAGGAAAGAAAGAAAGAAAGAAAGAAAGAAAGAAAGAAAGAAAGAAAGAAAGAAAGAAAGAAAGAAAGAAAGAAAGAAAGAAAGAAAGAAAGAAAGAAAGAAAGAAAGAAAACTAATATTTTTCACTATCCCTTATATTAAGCTAAAAGATGTAATTAACTTACTGAATCTATTATTTTGAAATACGAAACACTTCCTTCCAAATGTCGCCTGGGAAGGCACAAAGTTATTAAACTGTGTGGAACAAGCCCAATGGAAATAAACAGTCAACTCACGGAAATGAAATCCGAGAGAAACGCGAGGGTCAACACGGTGATGACGACACAGTTAGCTCAACAAACAAGAAGAACACATCCCTCAAACAGACTAAAAAAAGTGAGCTTTTGTGTCGCAGAGGTAAAATTAAAAAAAAAAACAACACAAAAAAAACAAAATGAGACTGGTCAAAGCGCCTCCCACAAAACACACGAGTGGAATTGGAGACTCGTACACAAATCACGACGGTTCACTGAAAGAGGGCGCGCTCACACCGAAAAGCGCGTAGTTGACACACACGTACGGTTTGCGAGCAATATGGAGCAATGACTGGTGTTCGGGGGGACGGGGGGGGGGGGACTGAGCTTTGGTTGGGGACATATGCACCCTCTTGAGATATCTTTTCATTTATAACTCTTTGTCACAAAACCATATATTAATTTAATAATTTAGGGTCACATGACCATCACCCACCACCACCTCCAACCACCCACCACCACCTCCATAACCCAACCACCCCCTCCCCCCGGGGTTATATACTGTGCGGTTGCCATCGGTTGGGTCTAGGTCCTTAGTTGGAGGGTGGATCCATGGCGAACAAGTAAAGAAAAATGAAAGAAGCTTACATCCTTGACGAGGTGGCGCCGAGGGAGGATGTCGGCGCTACTGCCCATCCATTACGATTTGATGGAGAGAAACGGATGAGGGTGTGGAGCACACTAGTAATGAAACCCGCGCAGACCATCATTAAACAAGCGCTGTTGGCGCATTATTTGCTTTCTGGGTTATTCGCTCGTGTTTCTCTCTTGTTGGGTCAGGGGCGTAGTTAGGGTTAGTGCCGCCCGTGCCGCTGGCCGAGAATTTTGTCGCCCGCTTCCACGAAAGAACTGCAGTCCTTCAAAAATGCCAACCCTGCCTAAAATTTAAAAAAAGTGCCACCACTGGCGGATCGCCCCCCATTTTTTCCTATGCCCCTGTTTTAGGTTATATTGTTGTGTTTTTATTGGTTTATGCTTTATGCCTTGTTTGCCCCTTATGTTATATAGTTGTGTTTATATAGGCTTATTATGCCTGGCTGTTTGCCCTTTCCTAAGCCTATGTCTTATGTTATATTGTGTTTCTATAGGTTTATGCTTTATGCCTGGCTGTTTGCCCCTTCCTACTCCTCTGTGCTGGGTTATATTGTTGTGTTTCTATAGGTGTATGCTTTATGCCTGGCTGTTTGCCCCTTCCTACTCCTCTGTGCTGGGTTACATTGTTGTGTTTCCATAGGTGTATCCTTCATGCCTGGCTGTTTGCGACAAATGAAATGTTGAAATAGTTTAACCAACCCGGGACCGTGTAGTTAGTTGTTGGAGTTCCGTGAAAGAATGTGTGAGTGTGTGGGTCAGTGACCGGATGTGCGAGTGTGTGGGTCAGAAACCTGGTGTGCAAACTGGAGATTATTTTGTTCTTAATTATTAAATTAAAAAAAAAAAAACAATGTTTGACTGGGGCTGCGCCTAATAAAATCATACCGTGGTTGGCGTCACGTTAAACTTGTAACAAATATTTTACGACAGTGGTTTTATTAATTGAAACTAATAAAGATGGTTATGGTCAGTCCGGGTTTTGCTCATTGGTCAAACTTAAAATATTTTTTTTTTTAAAATATAAGTTTGTTACAGGTGAGAGAAGATTTTAAGAAAAGGATGTTACGCTTGTTTGTTTTTTTGGAGGGGGGGGGGGGGGGTGGTAAATTAAATCCATATTTTTTTCCAGAAAGTTCTTTGTTCCGGAGATACATAGTTGCATCTAACAGCTTATGGCAGCTTTAGTTTGAAACTCTAGATTTCTACACCTTACCGGGAATTCTCAATATCAGTGAAATTTCTTTTTATAATAAGGTTCTTGAAGTCTCTAGATTACTCTAGAGGTTTCGGTTTCTATAAAAGTTTTAGCATTACAAAAAAATGTCCTTATTGTGTTGCGTATGTTTCTTAAACTTTCAATTCGTTTCCTGGAATGTTATGCAATAAGATTTAAAGATATATTTGGTCGTTTCCAGAAATTTCCCAAATTAATGGTCTATTAGCATACCCTAAGCTATATATTATACATTTTGAATGAAGTACAGCAAAAACTTGACCCCACCAACTTGCTTACAAACCTACCAGAGGTATGGAGGAAACAATCTTACTATTGTTGGAGAGACTTTACCATCACCTAGACTTTCCTAAAATAAATGCCAGCATTTAACACTATCCAAACCACACCTTATGATAAAGAAACTTTCATCGTTAGGTGTCAATTTAAATATTCAGGCTTGGATACTGAACTTTTTAACAAATTGACCACAATATGTCAAAGTAAATAACCAAGAATCTCTAACCAGAGAAATAAGCACCGGGGCACCACAAGGTTGCGTTCTCTCGCCTGTACTGTAGACAATATATACAAATGATATTCAAAGCTCAAGCGACACCGTTCCAATCTTAAAATTTGCTGATGATACCACCATTGTTGGTTTAATATCTGAAGGAGAAGGCATATACCGCAACTTAGTTACAAGCTTTATCAATTGGTGCAATGAAAATTTGCTGCAGCTAAATGTCAAAAACAAAGGAAATGGTGGTTGTTGGATGGGGAAACACCAGATGACAGATCTCAACATAAAAAATCAAAGTGTAGAGAAAGTGTAGGCATACAAGTACTTAGGTGTCACCATTAATAATAAGCTAATATGGCGTGAGCACGCCTGTATAAGAAATTAAACTAAAGATTGTTTACCTCAAAAATCTGTACAATTTTGGCGTAAACAAGCAAGTCGTTAACTTATTCCACGGTGCAACAGTTGGAAGCCTACTTAATTTCAGTATTACCTGCTGGTGTGGGAATTCCACGTCTGATATTAAACACTGCATAAACCGACTAATCAAGAAAGCTAGGAGCATTAAACCAACTAAACATCCTTCACTTGTGTCGAGTATGAGCATTCATTAGGAATTGTTGCGACTCAATATTATGTTCATTAGTTGTTGAACGCTTTTCCCGCGCTTGACTATTATAGTTAGTGAACGCTCTTCCCGCCATTGTCTCTATGACGTATTTTTATGCTGTGTCGTGACGTATTGTCTATGCAGTATTGTGACGTATGTTTTAGTCGTGCTGGCAGTCTTGAGTGGAACCTTGGAGTGATAGGATGTTTATTATATTTACTTAGATATTAAAGTTATAGTTATTATGAAAAGGAGTTGAGTTTGTTAATTGATAGTGAGAATAGTACGACGTTTCAACGTAAGAAAGAACTGACGAATGTAATCAATCCAAGAAGACGTGCAGGAGTTGACATGGGGGCTCGTCAGGGAACTATTTGAAGAAAGATTTTTGTAAAACTAAACTCATTTTGGATAAAACATCCCACCCTCTTCATACTTAGGATCGGCTCGTTCGGGACGAATTCTTTCCATCAGGGCGAGGACTGAAAGATATAAAAATTATTTTGTTGCCCAATCTGTACGAATTTACCAGCGTGCTTCCTCTGAAGTCACCCATCTTAATGAGAACCAATAAGTCCCCGATTTGGCCAAGAGAACTCACTGAATGGCTGTTTGAAAAAATATATTATAAATGTCTTGTGTTCAAATTGTTTTATTTATTGTGCTTAAAATGCATAATGCAATGAAAAAAAATGTCCATTAATTTGAATCAATAAAAGAATCTTATCTTATCGTTGAAGTACAGTATATCCTTAAAGAGTACAGATAGAGTTTGGCCAAAGTTTGCCCCCTATCTTAGGGATAGCTTTAAGTGTGCCTCGTGGAATGGGATCCACTGGGTAACAAGATCCCACTGGGGAACGGGATCCATTGGGGAACGGATCGCACATGGAACCGGATATCACCATGCGGGAACGGGATCTAATCTTAGTAAATGGACATAGATCCCGTCAAGGTACGGGATCCCGGCGATGAACAGGATCCCAACGGGGAACGGAATCCCTAGGGGGAACTGGATCCCTACCGGTACAGGAACCCTAATATCCATTGAAATCCTGTTGAATTTTAATTGACATTTGTAAAAGCTGAAATATTGCATTTATAAATTGTTTCGTAACTTGGTAATAATATAAGTTTTTATATTGAAATTTCATGCGCAGAGGTACAAGAAGAGAGAGAGAGAGAGAGAGAGAGAGAGAAAGAGAGAGAGAGAGAGAGAGAGAGAGAGAGGAGAGGGAGAGGGAGAGAGAGCGAGACCTTCAACAAGTTTAATAAGACTCGAATGATGGTCTTTGACTGTGCCAAGCTTGATTAGACTCGAATGATAGTCTTTGACTGGACCAAGTTTGATAAGAGTCGAATAATGGGCTTTGACTGTGCCAAGCTTGATTAGACTCGAATGGCGGTCTTTGACTGGACCAAGTTTGATAAGACTCGAATGATGGTCTTTGACTTGGTCAAGCTTGATTAGACTCGAAAGATGGTCTTTGCATGGGCAAAGCTTGATTAGACTCGAATGATGGTCTCTGACCTGGCCAAGTTTGATTAGACTCGATTGATAGTCTTTGACTTGGCCAAGCTTGATTAGACTCAAATGATGGTCTCTGACCTGGCCAAGTTTGATTAGACTCGATTGATAGTCTTTGACTTGGCCAAGCTTGATTAGAAACTAATGATGGTATTTGACTAAACCAAGCTTCCATAGACTCGAATGATGGTATTTGATTTGATTAGACTCGAATGATGGTCTTTGACTTTGCCAAGCTTGATTAGACTCAAAAGATGGTCTTTGCATGGGCAAGCTTGATAAGACTCGAATGATGGTCTTTGATTGGACCAAGTTTGATAAGACTCGAATGATGGTCTTCGATTGGACCAAATTTGATAAGACTCGAATGATGGTCTTTGACTTGGTCAAAGTTTGATAAGACTCGAATGATGGTCTTTGATTGGACCAAGTTTGGTAATACTCGAATGATGCACTTTGACTGGGCCAAGTTTGGTTAGAAACTAATGATGCATTTGACTAAACCAAGCTTCCATAGACTCGAATGGTGGTATTTGATTTGATTAGACACGAAAGATGGTCTTTGCATGGGCCAAGTTGATTAGACTTGATTGATGGTCTTTGACTGGACCAGAGTTTGATTAGACTCTAATGATGGTCTTTGACTGGACCAAGTTTGAAAAGACTCGAATATTGGTCTTAGACTGTGCCAAGCTTGATGAGACTCGAATGATGGCCTTTGACAGAACCAAAATTGATGGACTCGAATTATGCACTTTGACTGAACCAAGTTTGATAAGACTCGAATGATGGTCTTTGACTGGACCAAGTTTGATAAGACTCGAATGATTGTCTTTGACTGTGCCAAGCTTGATTAGACTCGAATGATGGTCTTTGATTTGATTAGACTTGAATGATGGTCTTTGACTGGGCCACGCTTGATGATTTAATGAAATGTGCTGGTCACCAAATGTTTACAAAAGTCACCATCAATGAGTTTTTTATCAGAGAAAATTAGATGCTATTTGTTTTGATGACGTTTCTTTCACAGGGTCATTTATTTCGATGTTACCTAAAAGACTACAAGATTTTGTTTGTTTTTTAAAATTTAAATTGTTGAAATTATATTGTTATAAATGATATCGTGGGTAATACCGGGTATATCGGCTAGTGATTTGTATTGAGAAATAGTTGGGTTTTTCGTGTTTTTTTTTTTTTTAAGAGTTATAGTTTTTGGTAAAAATTTGCCTGGACTTCCTATAAAATACGGATGATGTGTATACCAAAGAAGTAAGATCCTCAGAAGTTTATTATTTTATATTGGAGGGGGGTGGGGGGTTAGCCCACCTCCTGTATCCTCCCCTGGTACAGTATAGGCCAGCATAGATTGATCCGTGAGTGGCGAGCCTTGCATGTCTTACACGCTACCATAAGAAAAGTGCGCCTACCAAAAGTACACGCGACATAAAGACACCCCTAATAAGAAAATTGAGAGGCTGCTCTTTCCGTCACATACGCCCCCCCCCCCCCCCCCCCCCCC